>OZ022591.1:958518-1044428 GCA_963669155.1 Arbacia lixula | reverse complement strand
CTTTTATTTCGCGCGTACTCAAAATATTGATCACGCGTTAGGACTGTGAGGAGTGAAGGGATCAGCGAAACCAAAAAGTACTATCACCTACAGTGTAACAAACTTTTCTTCTCAGGTGATCAGATGAGCAAAACTACCCTTTATCACGTGATCAACTCTTGACCAATCATATAGCAGCATTCTTAGTATGTGGAATATAATAAGTCATAGCTGTTTTCATTAGATAATTCTCTGTACCACATCCTAGGGAAAGTCATCAAGTGATGTACCACACAGCTGTTTCCAGCTTTGTTTGCAGCCATGTCCTGTTTTGGTCTAGTGGGTATTATATTCCACATACTAAGGATGTTGCTATATGATTGGTCAAGAGTTGATCATGTGATGAAGCATATTTTTTCCCATCTGATCACCTGAGAAGAAAAGTTCGTTACACTCTCGGTGATAGTACTTTTTGGTTTTGCTGATCTCTTCGCTTCTCACAGTCCTAACGCGTGGTCAATATTTTGAGTACGCGCAAAATAAAAGTGCGTTACACTTGGACTATCAATAAACAGTAGCTTCTCCTGACGCGTCATAACGCGTGTTCTAGTAACGCATGTCCTAATGCGTGTTCCCCATGGCAGCGGCTCGGGGTTAGGTAGAGAAGTAAACATTACTTTTGTACGTCAAATTTTCATTTTTGGTATAGATAGTTGGTTTCAGATGTGGAATATAAAGCAAATAACCCACTATCACTTCTCCGGCGATCTGAATGTATATCCAGATCGCATCGGAAGTGATAGTTCGTCCCATCCCCTCACCAACGTTGATTATTTGCTTACTATTGTATGAGACCGGAAACAGATATGACTGCAAACAAATTCAGGATGTCGCTTCATGGTGGATTATGGGACAATTTCCCGCTAGTTGCAGTATATTGATATTTACTCTTCATACTGTGGTCTTCAGTCATCATTCATGAACATCAGCATCTTTTGTTTTTCTTTGAAATACAAAATGAACTACAAAAAGCACTGGGAATCTTAATTCACATTTCTTCCATGAGATAATCGGCAGCTTCGAGAGTTCATAGTCCATTCATTTGACTTTTCCTAAAAGTCATGTGTCAAAATTGCCATGTCTCTAACTTTCAGAAAAATGCAGTGATTGTGAATGCTGTAATGTCAGTCTATATATTTCTTTATATGGATCCAGCAGGAACTCAATTTTATATCTTAAATTAATGTTCAATGATTTGGTATTTGAACTTGAAAATGAAAAGATTTCAATACTTACTTTGACAAATGTAATAATAGTGGAAATGAGGTATAGGATTGGAGAACACACATTTTTAGTGTATTAATGGGGACGAAAAAATTGAATTGATATCTAAAAAAAAAAAAAAAAAAAAAAAAGAAGGAAATTTATCATTGTTTTCTACCATCCTTTACAGCTGAGGAGGATGCAGAGAAGCCCAAAGAAGCGACTCCAGGCAGACACATCCGCTTCTCTGATGAAACCATGTCACCCGGATCCTCCTCACCAGACATCAACCAGTAAGACAACTTTATTGATTTATATAATGAGCTTGAACTGTTCTCCCTGGAGGCCCTGTGTACAAATGACACAACAGTACAGAGTAGCATGAATATTGACTACACCTGGGTGGTGTTTCACCAAGCCGTTCGTAAGTTACGAATGACTTTACGAACGACTGGTGATCCCTTCTTGTGCCAAATCAAATTCTCAATGAACAAAGTGTGTTACCGCATTTAGCACAAGAAGGGATCACCAGTTGTTTGTAAAGTCGTTCGTAACTTACAAACGGCTTGGTGAAACAC
This sequence comes from Arbacia lixula, assembly GCA_963669155.1. NCBI lineage: Eukaryota > Metazoa > Echinodermata > Echinoidea > Arbacioida > Arbaciidae > Arbacia > Arbacia lixula. The sequence goes on along the minus strand of OZ022591.1, from coordinate 1,042,608 downwards.
CCCCCAGATTGCAACACAGATCAACTGATGTGGAACATCACAAAAGAAGGAGGACCGATGCTTCCACATGCATCACACAAGCGAAACCTCATTGGCAATTACAAATAGGTAACTAAAAATGATATGATTGATACTAAATAGAAAAGTTCAATTTACTAAAAGCAGATTTAAAAAAGCACATGTAGATGGAAGGATATCATTCGTTCCTCTGTCACACAGCTCTCATGTTGATAAATTTGAAAAATTAGTACACACATATAATGGATGCTCACTATATCATGTTCACTTGAAAAAATCTATAAATGTGACATTACATATTCTCACATTGTAGCTCTTGCCATGTAATAAGAAGCCCCTCTTTCCTATTTTTTTTTCCTCTTCTCTTCTTTCCTTAGCCATATCTTTTTCTTTAAAAAATAAATGAATTGATTTATTCAGCCACAATCAATTAATAAGTGACTTAGGCCATGTTTATCAACTTTTCAGAAATTTAAACACGTTTCCAAACGCATTTAAAAAAAGTCGAAAATCGGCCTCATGGCCCAAAACACATGGTTTAAAGCCGTTTCAAAACAGCTTTGCATTTATCTCGCTTCTTTAAATGCGTTTCTGGCTCAAGATTTGCGTGTTTCATAACGTGTTTCAAAACAGCTTTCCGAACCCCATAATCAAAACACCTTTGCAACTCCCTGAAACGCGTTCAAAAAAATTTAAATGCATTTGGAAACCTTAATTCTACCAAAAAAAAGAGTTGATAAACACGCCCTTAGATAATCAGGATAGGCCCAAGTTCAGGAATGAGTAAACTGCATTGATGTGTGAGTCCTAGGACTGAACAAAGTGATAACTATGCAGGTTGCATGTTGATCTGAAGTTCTGTTTGTATGGGTTGCATCATTGTTATGTTTTTTCATTATTTTCCTCTTGCAGGTCGCTATCAGAGCCCCCCACCTTCTCCCCTCCACGCAAGACGCCCTCCCCAAACCTGGAGAACCAAGCTTGGGCTACCCCACCCCTCAGCCCCCAACGCGGGGAATCCCCCTCCCCTTCCCCCTCCCCTACCGACACCCCACCTTTCCACTCACCCCAGAAGGAGCCTGAGGAAGGGGTGCAGGAACCAGCCCCACCCTCGCAGCAAGCATCCCTCTACCCCTCCCTAGAGCTGGAGAGGGAGGAGGGGACGATGGAGGCACAGAGCTTGATTCTGACCCCGAAGCAAAAGCCGCCAACCCCGAAGAGCTCCCTCATCCTCACTCCCAAGTCCAAGCCTCCAGCCGCTCGAGTGCCTTCACCCGTCGTCATTCAGGAACCCCAGGGTGAGAGAGAGTAAAGGAAGAAATGAGAAATGTGAGAGAGGAGAAGAAGAAATGTTGCCAGTCTCACCAGACTATCTTGTCAATCCTGTTTGCATATCTTTGCATTGACGAAAGAACGTAAAAGTGCTAGTGGGATTAAGGGGTCATTATTAACCACCCATCCCCCTCCCCTGTACATGTCATTCAATATTGTCAACAAAAGTACAACTGTTATGACTCTATCCTCAAGCACATTTCAGTACTAACGTTGTAAAATCTCATGTATCATCCACTATTCTTTTCTGGTGCCGTATGGATCGACTTTGCTGATCATGCTATTCCACAACTCCCGTCATCCACCAGCACAAAATTTTAAATTACACAATTTTTTCAATGTTTCTTTCTTCTCCTACTGTGCATGTAATTTGAAGTGACCGATACTTCTATCATAACTCAAATTTACAAGGCTTATTTTTCTTATGTTACTATCTGCCATATTGGTGTTACCTTTTGTGACTCAAAGAATTTTATTTCTGATTTTGCCTTTAGAGTAATTATTCCTACAAATTTTTTATCCCAGGTGAAGAAGAAGTCTTTCAAGTGCTGCTGGAGGATGATGACTCCCAGACTCCGCCCATGCCAGACGGAATGCAGCTCCACTTCCTCAGCCCGGGAGGAGGGGTTGCTAGGGGAGACGCTGATGGAGACGAAGAAGGTGACGAAGACGCAGAGGTGACGTTTAATTTCAGTCTGCGGCAAGGCGCCACTAGCTTCATGGCTGACCAGGCACCGGTGATGCGATCACCAGCACGCCCTGAAGAAGCAAGACAGCAACAACAGGAGGAGGAGGAGCAGATGGAGGAGCAGGTTGCCATGCCAATGGATGCTGTGGTGATGGTGGATGATGATGCAGATGAAGAGATGGAGACAGAAGGTACCGCATGAATTATGTGCAAAAGTTTTGTAGAAGTGTGGAATTCAGTCAAACAAAAGACATTTAAAATACCTTTTTTTAATATAGTACGGAATGGAAAGGTGAACCAAACAGAACATGTCACTCATATTTTTGTTTCTTCTCTCTTTAATTATCTCATGCTGCACCTTCAAAGAGCACTTCCCTGCTGTACACAATGGCAAGAAGTAGGAAGAGAAGTCCTATTATTAACCGTCTTGTCTAGTGTGTATGTATGTTCAGCATTTGCATAACTTCAATGATGCAATGATAGAGGAAGTAGATGGAAATGTTAAATTATGTACTTTTCATTCGTAATTTTGAATAATGCATTCTATGTTATTAATTGTTTTTTTATTATTCATTAAACAGACTCTTCTCCAAGACCACAAGAAGCACCAGGACCATCCTCCCAGCTCCCACCAGACTTCATCTTCCAGGCATCTCCACGGCAACCCATCCACTCCCTCCACCCATTCAAGTTCAACAATGATGATGAGGTCAGCATCAGACCTCCTACCAGGGACCTGGATGCCCCAGGTCCGTCAGTGACTCTCCCCTCGCCACCAGTGAGGGCGTCCCAGGAGGCTGGGATTGAGCTAGCCTTCCTAGAGGGGACATCACCGACCTCGGACGACTGGCAGCTGACGTTTGATCACGACACAGAAGAGGAAGATGAGGAAGAGGGAGGAGAGGAGGAGGAGGAGGAGGAAGAAGTAGAATCAAAGGTATACAGATATGATATGTACTCAATGTTTTTACCGTGAAATCTCATTATTGATAAAAAAAGGATGCGAAGCCAGATAAAATCTCAACCGATTTTCACTACCACAATAGAATGGTTATTGTTTAAAGTATGAAAAGTTGATTCTTTTGTGAGGAGGGGTGGTAGCCATAGTTACAGTAATTCAAAGGTGTGCAGTGATAAAATGCTAGTTTCATTTAAATTCTTTTTGAAAACAGGAATAATCATTTATAATCTTCTTTAACCAAGATTTTCTCATGGATTTGACACAGTCATTACTTTTTCATTGCTTTAAGTTGTGCATACATGAATTTGAAAAAAAAAAATGCTTAAAATGACATTCTTTTGTTGTAAAGAAGTATTAAAGATTTCATGTGTGCCGTAATGACATGCATGCTTACAAAATCTTAATCTTGCCCAACCACCATTCTTCCAGGTCCGGTTTGGGAGTGAAGAAGTCTTTGAGATTCCTCCTGCCACAGCCAGATTGCGGAACATCCTAGAAAGCGTTGAGATCCAGACGTCACCCATGTCTGGTTTGACCTCTGACCTCTCGCTGCAGCAAACAGCGCCCCCAAGGGCTGAGGTTCAGGAAATGTCTGTGCAGACCACGCCAGGCCTGGCGCTGCGCCAACGAGAGATTGAGAGAACACCACAAGCATCAAGAGTTTCTCCGCAACGGATGGAAGCGTCGAAAATGCAGGAAACAAAAGGTACAAGCCCACTTTCTTAGTGTCATATGTTCATCTCTCACCTCCTTGCTCTTCAAAAGTGTATATCCATTATCATCTATATCTAGCTAAATTGTTCCATTACTACCAGAACATTGATTTTAAACTTAATTTTTCCTGTAACACTATCATGTCTTCAAAGGTATGTATTCACATTCTTATGTGCGATTCAAGATGAAATTGTCCTTTACAACCTTAATATATGTACTCTTCCTTCTTAGTGTTTATGCGAGTTGATATTAAACTTGTCCCACTAAGATCCTTTGACACATTTTTTTACTGGAAATACACACAAAACCTGATAATGCAGCACACACTTCAAAATCAGTCTCACTGCGCCTTCTAGAGAAGAGGAAGCCAGAGAGAGAAAGAGATGAGAAAGTAAAATAGGTATAAACAGAGCAAAAACTCATAGATTGTGGAGCAGGATTGTGTCTTGCACAGGAGATAGTTCTTACTTTGAAACTGTCAGATGTTTGCACTAGTTACCTGAATTGTTTTTGGACAATGACTCTTTTGCACCTAAATCTACCTACAACAAAGGACAAATGAGTAAGAAAAATATACACCGCTTCTTTGAATACCAACACTAGTTAGTCCTCCCCCACCCCCACCCCCTGTTTATCATTGGCTTCATACTTTATACCTATATACTACTATATTTATCTTCAAATACTATGTGCTCCGCTATTAAACTTCCTATATTTATTGTACTTCATATACTAATGTTGTTGTGAAATAACCGCTGCATGTATCTCTTTCCTAACAGCCTCTCCACCTAAGGGCCTCACTGTCCCTTCACCGACTCAGGAGAAGAAAACTCCTCCTAGGTCGCCTCGTACGCCCAAATCCAAGGCTAAAACGCCTCCCAGATCCAGCCCTAGAATCAGGGCTAGGCAGGAGAGGATGATAGGTGAGCTGGCAAGCTCATTGTGTCTCAAAAATCATTACATTCTCACTCAAAACAAGCCCAATCTAACAGGGATGTCAGTTTTTAGGCAAAAGCCCAAATATTGGTCCTCGCACAGGGAAACAAAAATCACCGCGTTCTTACTTCAAACAAGCCCAATCTAACACGGATGTCAGTTTTCAGGCAAAAGCCCAAATATTGGTCCTAGCACAGGGAAACAAAAATCATCACATTCTTACTTCAAAACAAGCCCAATCTAACAGGGATGTCAGTTTTCAGGCAAAAGCCCAAATATTGGTCCTCGCACAGGGAAACAAAAATCACCGCGTTCTTACTTCAAACAAGCCCAATCTAACACGGATGTCAGTTTTCAGGCAAAAGCCCAAATATTGGTCCTAGCACAGGAAAACAAAAATCACTGCATTCTTACTTCAAACAAGCCCAATCTAACAGGGATGTTACTTTTCAGGCAAAAGCCCAAATGTTGGTTCTAGCAGATTATTATTTGTCATTATTTCAGGGTGGTCTTGGGTACAGTAGTCCATTTTTAAAAAAGTAATTGTCGGAAACAAGACAATAATTTAACTGGCATTCCTTTGAGGGGCTCATTTTCATGATGTATTCATGTTAAATTTTTTATCTTTGGGGCCTAGAGATGGGTAAATCCATTTGATTTATTTCACGGCATTATCTTCCTTCTGTTCAATTATTAGATTCCACTTCTATCCATTACCTTTATTAAAGTGTTTGGACAAAATGTCACCACATGTGACGTTTCTTAACCCAAGTGTTTGATAAATTGGAACTAATAGATTTTAAGGAATTTGTTATGGTAGATTTAAAACCATTTAATTTGCTGTTCTGCAAGAAAAGTGAAGGTGGCAGAGTTGGTGGCAAGACCCATTAAGTTTCTTCTGTTTGATATTTCCCCTTTCAGAGGAGCCATCCATCCCCGTGCAGCCCTCCACCCCTGCCCAGCCTTCGTTCATCTTCTCTCCGCCCCTCACCCGCTCCCGAGGCCGCCGCTCCACCCGCAAGGCCATCGCCAAGGAAACCGCCCCGCCCATGGCCCCCTCCCTCACCCCCGCACCCCAGCCGGAGACCTCACTGGTGATCGCAGCCCCCTCCCCCTCCCCACTCCCAGGGGAGAGTGTGTCGACCACCCCGGGGAGGCGAGGAAGGGGGCGTGGCACTAGGGGGTCGGCCGCAGCCAACCAATCCATGACCCAGATCAAGGAGAAACCAGCGGCCAGGTCGCCTGGCAGAACAAGCAGGTAAGACTCGCATGAAGTTCTCTCTGATTTATTCATCCAATCAGCTGTCTCTTAATGGTCATGATCATGTAGTGCATCTTCAAATTAGAATAACATTATTTTCTTTATGTACTATGTCTGATTTTTATGAAATAGTTGCCAATGTGTTTCTCTTGAGTTGTCTACCTTAAATCATTTCAACATAATCTTAAGTTTGCATTGGCCTCTAATTGAAGGTTTAAAACAGGTTAGATGTTCATCTTGATGAGCTTAACGCCAGGAGAACACTGCTGTATATTCCCTACTGCTACACTGCGTGCAGCTTGCATTTTGACTCTGTTCTCTGAGTATATTCTAAACCCTTTGTATGCCACATTGGCCTTTTTTCAGAAGTTTCATAAATAAATCCCACAGAGCACCGGTTTATCACAAAATGTTGATTGCTCAATAATGCATCAACATACCTTCCATGATTTTTGACAATTTTCTGTGAAATATTAGTTTGTATTTTATCATGTAAAGACCTTTTGTTAAGGAACACCTGAAAAGTGCACTTGATTTATTTCTGCCACTCTGCTGTGCTACAGACGCTCCACAGCCATCCATGCTGACATTCACTCCCCATCGCAAGACGATGACGTCACTCTTCTGTCGCCGGTGGCAACGGATGGGGCGGAGTCAGACTCCATTGCCAGGTCGCTGAAGCGGAACCCCCGTCGGGCGGTGCGTGTGGCCCCCCATTCCATGACGCTCCGCACCCCCCAGGAGAAAAAGAAGAGTCGCAAGGTCAAGGCCTGGTAGAAAACTCCCTACCCCTTCACCTACCCCACCCTCAACAGTAGAAAGCTGAGGGCAAATAACACAAGTGGCCCCCCATTCCATGACGCTCCGCACCCCTCAGGAGAAAAAGAAGAGTCGCAAGGTCAAGGCCTGGTAGAAAACTCCCTACCCCTTCACCTACCCCACCCTCAACATTAGGTCCAGGACTGGTAGAAAACTCCCTGCCCCTTCACCTATCCCACCCTCAACAGTAGAAAGCTGAGGGCAAATATACTGAACACAACTGAAAAACAAACAAGGGAATTTGACACCTAAGAGGCCAATTTAATTATAAATGACCAAATCAGAGAATAAAATGATGCAGTACCAAGACTGCTCATCTATCTCCACCCTTACACCCCTACACCCCAAAAGGAGAAACTTGAGGGGAAACATTCTTGGCACAATTGCGGTCAGCATTTTGTGTAAACACATTTACCAGTAGTAGTTTATGGAGAGACTTAGAGACCATCTAAGCCACATTGTTAATTGGTGATATGCAAGATTTAAACTACACTGGAATCAGCCAGAGGAAGTTCTTGTGATGATATTATATTAGAATTATAATCATTATAAATGTATATTTTTCATATCCATTTAAAAATGGGTAGCCCCGAAGTGTGTGTAACTTTAAAAAATATTGTACACTTATATTTTCTTGTGAATTCTGTTCTCTATTTTCATGCATATTTTGGATTGAATTTATAAAAGGCCATGGGCCTGTACATATATTGGTAACACATCTATTTTATGCTTTCTTTCTGGTAAATAAAGTACCTTTTTTGGTTTCATGTTATTCTTTATGTGTAAGTGTGTTATGAATCTAAGGTCTTATTTGCATGTGGAACCTGCAATGATGTGTATGAGTTTAATGCCAGACTGTACTTTTAGAGGAATATTAATTTCTTTTTCCCATTGCAAGAAGGCTTTACTACATAATAGTGTCGGACCTGAAGAGATGTGATATGAATTTGCTCTTGCAAGAATCTGGACATGACAATAGCTAATACTGAATAGGAAAAGAACATACACCTAAAAAAAGTTCATATCGCAAACGATAAATTAGTACCATTGTTAGATGAAACATTGTTGAAAGCCTAACAACCTGTTTATGTACTTATATTGCCATGTGTATGAGTTGTCAAAATTGCTGCCTTATAGCTACACTCAAACACAATATAAGCCTATTTGCAGAAACTATCTTGGACATGGACTATAATCCTTTACTGGTCCTAAAATAAGAAATTATCATTCTGACAGGCCTGATAGGTAATTATCCACCTTATTAATGGTGTTCATGTGCAAAAGTCTGTATAATCTAATCATCTATAATTTGTGCTTTGATGAGGTTTATGCTGGTAATTATGAGTGGAGATAGGAAGGAAACAGGGCTAGATAACTGTATAGAGTATAGAGGGAAGATGTTATAAACAGAGCTTTTGCTGTATCAACCAAAGCATATTAAGCTAATGAAACATACGTATACAACAGTATACAAATGATGCACAGGTTTGAGTGGGTCAGTAGGAATTGTGTACACAAGGTAGCTCTGAATTGCCTGAACCCACGAGGCGAAGCCGAGTGGGTTTCGGGCAAAATTCAGAGCTACCGCGTGTACACAATCCTACTGACCCACGAAATAAACCTGTGCATCATCTGTTTTATAGAATGGGCCCCAAAATCTAATAAAAAAGGGAAAAATCTCTGTCAACCTCATTTACCGGATGCATGGAAAAATCATGCGTCCGGTAATTACCGGATGCATGGTTATGACAAAATCATGCATCCGGTAATTAGTTATTGACCAATCAGATTGCAGAGATCCATCTTCATCATCAATGATCATCAATGATTGGAATCATCAAAATCTGCCAAGACTAAAAATTATTGACTTTTCACATAGAGAAGTGTCCAAATAACACAGCTAAAATATGAGATGATTTTCTCCATAGACCATGTCAGGTGGAGAAATAGAGTCTGCATGTATAGAACTACCAAGTTCATCACGCTTTTATTTGATAACAATCATTTAAACGACGTAGTCATATCAGAAAAGACAGATTTACTGCGAATGTCCAGGGTGGCATTGAGTGCCCATGAACGTACTCGCAATGCACGTTAGTGGGCAAATCACCGCAGCAACGTCTCACACAGTGCTGCGACAGCGTAGAATTCAGTCATGAGTTCGTCCTCTTCTCCGTTCGAAATATCATATAAATCAACGTGTTTCACCTCTGCAAAGCCTTTAAATATACAACATGAGAATTCTGTGTTTCGGGTTAAATTTGTACTTACTGAAAGCGTCTGAATCGTCCAAAATTTGTTTCAATTCTTCATCTCACTTCATCGGAGTTTCTCGTGATTCGTGGGTGCCGCCATTAGCGTAAGCAACATTGGTATCGATCATGTTAATTCTCGGTATCGCGATATCGTGTTGATATCGTGTTGATATCGCGTGCTGCCAGTAAAAAAAAATTACACGGCAATTACGGGTAATTAACCAATCAGATTGCAGAGATTCTGACACCCATTCTATAATATTTTATCACGAATATTAAACAGTAGTGTATGTGTACCATAAGGGAAATATTGACTATCTACTGCATACTCTGCTTATAAAATAAGTCAATTGCCGATTTGTGTAAGTCGGGTGTCTACGGTACATGTACATTTAGTCATCCTAGCATTTCACTAGGGTAAAGAGGAGAAAAAGTATGTTAAAAATTTGTGTAAATGTATGTTTCAATGTAACCACTTTGCCTTTAAGAATGTTGAATGTCAGTTTTGTCTTGTAAAGAATCTTGTATAAACTTGTATTTTCTTGCATGGATTTTGTGTGGAACATGAAGACAGTTTGAATACTCAATTGTCGATTGTTGAAGTTTCAGATGTGAATGTATCTACACGGAGCTGTCATCAAATGTTTTGTGATGCAAATGTTAATAAATTGATATAAAGTGAATCGAAAGTAACAAATGAACTCCTGATTTGATATCTTATCAAAATGTGAACTTCATTCATGTGTTGTATGCTAGAGTAGTAAATTTTAACCACATTTAACAATCATTGTTTATCTTTAATGGAGAAATGACGTCTGCAAGAATTCAAGATTCATGAAATTTAATATTCTGATACAAATGTGGATTGTTTTGCAAAAATGATAGAGCTCATTTTCTAGTATGTAAACATGTATATCTCTCTCTCCCTCTGTCTGGTTTTTTCTTCTTTTCTCAATCTCTCTTCTTTTTCAGCTTCTGTCTTTCACTCCATCTTTCCTATTCCCTCTAGACCCTGTGTGTACAAGTGTATAAAACAGGGTTGTATATCACACACACACACATCAGAACAAATGGGAAACTAGTCACAATACAAAATATCTCTTCACACCATATATTGTTTTACAATTCTAATATTTTTATTACATACCTGTTTGTTCTTTTAGAAAAAAATCTCTGCCTTGATATATACATACACCATATGAACAAAGCCCACCTCCCCATACACGCACACCTCTATCAAAATCTTAGAAATAGGAAAGACAATATTCTTCTCAGCATTAGTTACCGTACTTATTCTTTCTTTTTTTCAGTATACAAATTGCATAAATTCAAGTGGCGTAACACTAGTCTAATACAGATTCACATGTCATTGCAGTAAAAGGAATTCACACAAAAATGCCCAATTATAGCAAGCTGAATAATTTTGACCGACGAACAGCAGTCGACAAATAAAACGATTTTCCACTAACAGGCAAAAATTTGTCACACTTGGCATAGGGGAAATTTGTACAGCTTTTGACTTCACTAAATATTACTGCTGACTATGGAGGAGCGAAAGGCATTTTTTAAATTTTATTTTTTTAAATCCTAGATTGTGCTGCTTGTTTTCAAGATGCTGATTTGTCAAAAGTTGTTAACATTTATTTCCAATTTGCACATCTGGTCTCTGTCTTATAAATACTGTAACTGACTCATTGCATATAGATTTGTGATCAATTCAGAGCAATTGCAACTGTTTATAAGACAGGGTTATGGTGAGCAAGACATTTTCCAAACAAATGGTAACAAGCTTTGAAAAGGAAACCATTCTGCTTCAAGCAACACCAGGTGCTTCAACCACCAATTCTGACCCAGATACATCATAACCCTCCGAAATGATTCACAAATTAACAAATTACCTAATTGCAGAGAAAACATTAAACCCCCCCAGAAAACAGGTCTTATCAATGGTATATCATTAGCATTAACGGTACCATGACCTATGGGGGTGACAGCAGCCCCATAACATTCCTCAGAGTTTTAGCTCTGGCTGTACATGGATCTCTTGAATCATGCACAGCAACAAACTATGTCCCCTTCTATTCTTCAAATTGCAACAAGATGCTTCCCCACATATTGCAACTCATCTGTAGATTGAACAATAATGATAATACAATAAAATAACAGTGAATAGAATGATATAAACATTCGCTACTGCTGTCCTTACACATGCATAACAAAGCCAAATTAATATAAAATCATTTGTGAGCACGAGAAGAAATGGCAATGACCTAACTTCAGATCATTTCGGAAGATGCATAGAGCAAAAACAGGTACTTATCACTTTCTATGCCTCCAATGGAGAAAAAAAAAAATCTTCATAGCATTACTAGCCACAAAGAGTGCTTGTAGCCTTGTACGTATATCTGACAACAAGCTATCATCAAAGAGATATTGCAGATAAAACTTACCATTCAATTTCATTCATATCACAAAATTGTGCGTGCGACAGATAAAATATATCATCAACATGATCACCAGTAAATTTACTGGTCATATAATAACATAAAATGACATTAACTAAAAACACAGAAACCTTAAATCAATATAAAAATGGGAATCAAATCAGACTATTGTTTTTAAAAAAAGATTTAGCATGAAAACTTCTCTTTTACCACACTATTACTTAATTTCCCTACAAACAAAATAGTTAAGATATTATAATAAAACAAGGCATTAGCAATATTGTGTCTCGCCCACTTGCGAAAATAACCAGAAATATCGCGATCTCCGTTGCTACACAAAAGAATTGTATCCCTGACCTCAAATGACCTTTGACCTTATCCTGTGACCTCCAACGGTACCATAACATGAAGGTACCCCCAGTGCATCTATGACCCAAGTTAGGTTGTAATCCAAGCAACCTATGTGAAGTTATTTGTCAAAAGAGAGTCTTGCAGGTAAACTTTAACGTATGACCTCAAATGACCTTTGACCTTATCCTGTGACCTCCAACAGCACCATAACATGAAGGTACCCCTAGTGCATCTATGACCCAAGTTAGGTTGTAATCCAAGCAACCTATGTGAAGTTATTTGTCAAAAGAGAGTCTTGCAGGTAAACTTTAATGTATGACCTCAAATGACCTTTGACCTTATCCTGTGACCTCCAACGGCACCATAACATGAAGGTACCCCCAGTGCATCTATGACCCATGTTAGGTTGTAATCCAAGCAACCCATGTGAAGTTATTTGTCAAAAGAGAGTCTTGCAGGTAAACTTTAACGTATGACCTCAAATGACCTTTGACCTTATCCTGTGACCTCCAACGGTACCATAACATGAAGGTACCCCCAGTGCATCTGTGACCCAAGTTAGGTTGTAATCCAAGCAACCCATGTGAAGTTATTTGTCAAAAGAGAGTCTTGCAGGTAAACTTTAACGTATGACCTCAAATGGCCTTTGACCCTATCCTGTGACCTCCAACGGTACCATAACATGAAGGTACCCCCAATGCATCTATGACCCAAGTTAGGTTGTAATCCAAGCAACCTATGTGAAGTTATTTGTCAAAAGAGAGTCTTGCAGGTAAACTTTAACGTATGACCTCAAATGACCTTTGACCTTATCCTGTGACCTCCAATGGCACCATTACATGTAGGTACCCCCAGTGCATCCATGACCCAAGTTAGGTTGTAATCCAAGCAACCCATGTGAAGTTATTTGTCAAAAGAGAGTCTTGCAGGTAAACTTTAACGTATGACCTCAAATGACCTTTGACCTTATCCTGTGACCTCCAACGGTACCATAACATGAAGGTACCCCCAGTGCATCTATGACCCAAGTTAGGTTGTAATCCAAGCAACCCATGTGAAGTTATTTGTCAAAAGAGAGTCTTGCAGGTAAACTTTAACATTTGTGACGGACGACGGACGACGGACGACGGACGGACGACGGACGGACGACGGACGGACGACGGACGGACGACGGACGGACGACGGACGGACGACGGACGGACGCCATTTGGATCCCTTAGTCTCGCCTTCACCTCCGGTGGGCGAGACAAAAATCATAAAGGATTATTTTCTTTTAATTTTATATGCAAAATGAATTAACATACATAAAAAAATCAGAAAGATATTCAATTTTTGTAGGCATTATGCTGATTTGATCAGAGCAAAATGCAATTTATGCAATGTCCAATCAAATTGTTTTATGAAACTTATTCTTTAAGCCTTATTACATTTACAAAAAGAAAAAGCATTAAGTATATTATGTCTTTCTACAATATCATAAACATGCTCATAGAGATTATGGATTTAATCCACATATTCAAAAATGCAAAAAACAATCAACTCAATTTTAATCTCCCAATGAAATTTTAGATTCATCTCAAATCAAACTATAGCAAGTTCATGTACCATATATGCACATCAATAGGAATCTCCAGCTAATCTACCAAATAATACAGACATTTTATCAGGTAGTCTACCAAATAATACAGACATTTTATAAACAACTGGCACATCATGTCTTATCTTATTTCACCCACATTTACACACAAGTTTCCATGGTTACTTTTCACATAGTACTGTTTATAGTCACTCTGTTTGCTTTTGATCACACAGATGCTTCAAACTCCCATGTTGCACGATTCATACCCTATAACACAGGAAACACAACATCCCCTTACGTGTTTCATGCCTCCTCATGTACATCATAACTCAAACAAACATTATTCGAATTTGAAAAGAAATGGTGGGCATACATTCAGTAGCAAGGATAGCAAGTTCCGTGCTCCAATGAATGAAAAACAAGTCAGATAAACAAGTCAGATAAACAATCATGGAACCAGAAGGATTGAAACCTGCAATCAGCTGCTTACCGAGCAGCAACTTAACCATATTCATGAAAGCTTACTAGCCTAGTTGGTTACTACAATGCATGCATTTCGATGCACTTTAGTAACTAAGTAGGCTTAGTTAGGTTTCATGAATATGGCCCCAGGCCATTTCTAGTTGACAGATTAAGACATGATAACAAAGTTACATACCTCAGAGTCTCATTCAATCTGACTGATTAATATTCATTATTCAAATGGCCAACATGTATATGTATACAAAAAGCCATTCCATGTCATATACCTTGCATTGTTTTCCTGTTACACTGTCCCTTTAACACTCAGCAAGTCAGTTGGTAAACTTCAGTCTTCAACTACATCTATCTCTTACAATCAATACCTTTATCTGCCTTATATCCATTCATTCCCTGTACTGCATATCGAGGACATGTCCATTACTAGTGCACTAGTGTACGAGACAGGAAGTGACATGACTGGGTGTCGATACGCTGTGCATTATGGGATGGCTTTCCTTTTTATGTGGTATGGAGAATTCAAAGAAAGTTTCCTTTTGCAAGAGCAGTTGCAGAAAAATCAGAGAAAAATATCAAAAACATATTTTCAAGGCCTACTCTCCCAGCCAGAGGTAATGTAAAAAAAAATCACTTCTCTACATTCTTGCTGGGCAGGATACCCATTGATTTCACATGTGCTCTTTTTAGCATTGCAGGGGCTTAATTGAACCAACTAGTATGCAAATGAATTTTGTATGCAAATTAAATATTTACTATGTGAACGAGGAAATGCATAAATCTATGTTCTGGTTTCTAGTGTTGGGATTTGACATGAGATGCTACTAAAAATGTATGGGTAAAAACAAAATTGTTGAATAGCACACTATACTGTAATGTGCATGGAAGCAGTGCGGGGGGCGGGGGGGGGGGGGCATCACAGCCCTTCTGTTAATGGACCACATATCTTACATGAAGTATGATCATAACAAATAAAGACAGGGAACAGCAAAATGACACCAAAAAATTGCTGCCTCAACCTTTGGACCTATTCTGAAATGTAATCCCCAAAACAATTTCCAGATGGTCCACATTATTCATTACCGTTATAGATCCCGAACCAAATTTTCACACAGAAATTTAAAAGTGGAATGTTGCTGTCAGAAACGCTTAATTCCACAATACAAAGAAAATCACAGTGGCAGGATCGAGTTACAATTATTTTCTAGACAAATGACATGGCAGAAACGTTATTTTACAAAAATAGGATTGTGTGCATAAAAATCACAAAAATAACTAAACAAAATTTTTCAGTTTCCTAATATTTATAAAAACAGTACAGCTGTAACAGTGTACATTAACTGAAGACAAAATAATAATAAGTTCAGTGCAGAGTCCACTATCACCTTGAGGAGAAGATATAAAACAGGAAATTGGAAAACAATCATAATACATCTGGTTGCATTCTTCATAGCTAGCACCTGTCAAAAATATTTCCTTCATAGTCATGAACACAGTCATGCCCAACTACACAGTCTGACCAACAGTTTTTTTAATGAGTATCTATGGATGAATTTCTTATTTTACTGACATATTTACTGCATACATGGTTCTAACTCTTTATTTGTTTTTCCCTTTGTTCAATTTCCGCTTTCTTTCACTGAACGCACCATACAGGACAAATTATTGAACTTTCTTTTTTACATAGTATATACTGTACTAGAGCGTTCTGACAATGGGCATCAATTGCAACTCACGATGAAATGTACAAATGTGTCATATTTCAATCTGGAATTTGGCCTTCAGCAATTCAAGCACTGCATCATATCAGCTAAACCTCCAAAGAAATGAGCAGTTTTCAGTGTAAAATAACTTGTTTGCTTTGATAATTGAAATGAAATGACACTGAAAAGATTGGGATGAATGGCGCTCTCCGAAACAGCAACATTCAAATTGTGATATAATGACATGAATTGATGAAACAAGGTGTAGGAATCAAAGCATAAGTTCTGGTCAAAATGGGTCAGTGGATCATGCTCGGTTGAGAATATACCGGTATTTAACGAGGAAACATCTTTCTGAAACAATCAAAAGCTTTGTGCAACAACAGTGTCCAAAATGAGAGCGTACATCCACAACTCAAAGTCCACACAACACATCTGATCATGGTATATAAAAATATAAGCTCTTTGATTTTGGAATGTGTTTGTTTACGTTGTATAAATTATTCCCTGTACACAGATGTTGTTTCCTTCAAATTCTCATGTAACCAACTTCCACAGGCTCTACTACATTTATTTTGATTTTTTTTTCTCTCACATTTCAGTGACATTCATTTAATAGAGCTTTAATTTCCTAGTATTTTCTGCACATGCTCTTTATGGGTAGGCAAAGCAATGACCACAGGTTTTTTTTCCCTTCCTCGCTAATCATCATCTTGCAAGTTGCATCCATCCCTAATTCATTGTCAATGCTCAATTGGACCAATCAGCTTACAGACAATCAGAGCCCTGTTTTATAAACCATGCAAGCAAGAACACATAAACAACCTGCTCTCATGCAATAAAAAACATGCATTTCAGCAGCTTTTAACAAATATTGCTACAATTTGTTATGCAAAGGTTCAAGAAATTGAGCTCAGGACATGTTTAAACTATGTTTGGCCTCGTCTTCTGTAATATCAAGTGCACTTACATACTAGGGTCCTGTCTTATAAAGATTTGCGATGATCGGAACTTGACTTGCAATTTGATATGAATTGTAACCCTGTACATTAGATATAAGAGATTGGACTTGAGATCAATTCAGATCAATGGCAAATCTTTCTGAGAAGTCCAGGTTGATTTCCTTCATCCTTTTTAAAATAGAAACATACGATTAATGGTAAATGGATACTATACATCTGTCTACATTCATAGCTCGTGAATATGAGAACACAATGTATTTTTATAAAAAGTGATTTCAAGCAGATGAGTGCAGCTCTGTTAGATAATGTTTTGGGAAGACGTTATTTCAGGGACATGTCGCAGGTAAGATTATTCAACTTTTGTCAGTTCCCATGCCTGTAATTACCATAGCAACAGAGCCAATGCTCAGTGCTTATTTGCTGTTTCAATGGTTCTTACATTATTTGTAAATTACAATCATTTTTAATTAATCTGCAAAATGGCTGAGATCTACAATTTTTAAGTAAAGACACTTCCTATAATAATACAAGGGTACTTCCTCATCAGCATATAAAATATAACTACAAGAAGCCATTTCTAGTTTGTATATTTGTATGCTTTTCTTTATAAAATAAAGATAAAGATCATAAAGATTTGCAACTCACTCAAATAATAAGTTTACAGCAACAAGAATCTACATCTAGCACCATACATAATTTCATCAGTGTTGAAAACTGCTCCTCACACATTTGAAAATTTCCATGAAGTCAATAACAGTGCCTGTATACAGGCAAGCACTAAATACTGCCATATTTTACAGATACAAATTATATTCATTTTTACTGGCCATTCATGACTAGAATTCAGTCAGTCCAAGCGGCATATCTCTCACGCTGGTGACCTCTAGAAAGGACATCTTAAATTGACAAATCCCCCACATTCAAATCGGGATTATTAAGAAAAAAAATATGTATGTAATAACATTAGCCTTGGATCAAGGCTTGGAGTGCTTAATCTCGCATGCATTCCACCAATTAATCCTACCAGAGTCTGGTCACATGTAGACTAAGAAACTTGCTGTCATTCCCCACAGGAGGGAGGACACCTGTGAGACTGGCAGTGAGGTATGGATGTCAGTTTGAACGCTCACAATTTCTTTCATTGAAAACTAAGCAGAGCGTAAGTTTCGCAAGTTTAGGAATACATCTTGTCTAATCAGTACTAAGTAAACTTCTACATTTTAATTACAATGATTCAATGTGCCTTATCGTACAGGTACATTCAATTTGGTCCAAGCTATAAATAGATAGGAGTTTATGAAGTGGGAGAACAAGGTCAAAGGTCATAATATTATGTAATCAGAAATGTAATTTCCCCATCCCCCTCAAACTGGGCGGAGTAGACAGATGAAAAAAACAGGTGATCTGATACTGATGCTGTATGGATCACCCCAGAAGGCTGTTTAGCAGACAAACAGATATCATGTTGACACAAATAGTGCTAAATAAAAGAACAAGAAAAAATATATTAATATATTTCTATATATGGTCCAAGCACTGGTCCATATTCACGGCGCTCTGAGTGTCACTGTATGTCACTGACATGACAGGGTGTTACTGTGACACTATTTGGCACTGAGTGTCCATGTAACACCATATGTCATTGTGTTAATGTGTTTGACTGTGTGACTGTGTGACTGTGTGACTTAGTGTCCCTTTGTGTCACTGAGTGTGTCACTGAGTGTGTCACTGAGTGTGTCACTGTGTGTCACTGTGTGTCACTGAGTGTGTCACTGTGTATCACTATGTGTTACTGTGGTCACTATGGTCCATGCATCACTATACATGTATCACGGTCCAATCAGCCGACATCATTTGAGTTCCGGGCTGCCATTGCCATTGCCATTGCCGTTGCCATTCTTGTTGTTATTCATCTGTTTCTCTTTGTCTTTCTGCCTGAATGTCTTCTGATGTTGTCTCTCGTTCCAGTGTAGACACTCCACCAGGCTGTCAAACCAGTCACAGATCTGGTCTATGCTGCACACCGATGCCACGGGGTACACAGACGTTGTGATGCGTAGGCTGTGAGGATGACACAACATCAATATCCATTAAATTTGGCACTTCATGGATACTATAAACTTCATAAAAAATAAGAAATGTATATTTAATTACTCGTGGAGGGGGATACAGATAATGGGAGGACACAATATCTACCATCTAATGTTCACTTCCTTTGGCACTCCATGGATACATTGATTTTACAATGATAAGACTGAGGAGTACAATGATTCATTCAAGATTCACGATTCAGTGAATGTCTATAGAAAAAGGCAGAAAATTGGCCTCCACTGACAAGAATACACAAAAGAATGACATAAACTGAGACAAAATAACACAGAATATACGGCAGTGCATTGAACAACCAAAATACATAATTACAGAAAATACAGAGAATACAGATCAAGTGATCCAGTGACCACATGCTGTGAGAAGGACACAACATTTCAAGTTATATTCCTTTCACTTGGAACTTCATAGATACCATAACTGTACAATTATAGCAACTTTATGTAATAAATACTTATTGGTACATCAACATCATGATTCGCAAGCTGTGTGGAGGACACAACATTGGTCAATTCTTATTTCATTTTGCATTTCATGGATACCATTAAAATAATAATAAAAAAATGCATATATAATCAATACTCGTTATTCTTTTTATGTCTTGGGCTGCCAGGGTTGCTCCATGAATCCAATTAAGTAACAATTGATTTGAACTTATGCTGTCAAATATCAGAAGAAACTTTGAGGGAGATCAGAAATGCAACATGAAAGTTTCACTTTCTGTTCTTGACATGTATTGAGTTGCTACAAAAATATGAAAACAGAAACATCCCTATTTCAGACCTGGCATGTAAATATGTGTATTGGCTCAAGTGCCTTCAAACGAAGAAAGGGGATAGAGCTTGAAGAACAGAGAGGCAGAGAGAGAGAGAGAGAGAGAGAGAGAGAGAGAGAGAGACAGACAGACAGAGAGAGAGAGACAGAGAGAGACAGAGAGAGAGAGAAAAGAGAGAGAAGAGAAATGGTGAGAAAAAAAACCTAGTCCATGGTAGACAGTACTACTAGCAGTATTCTGTTATTGTAAGGCATGATGTAGTCTGATGCATCTACTTCATATTAAACCTTCAAGTATTTCTCATCAGTGCACTACCTGGTATTCAATACGCCCCTCACATAACAGTTTGTTTTTAACATGATGTATTATGTGGTTGTGTGGTGTGGTTGACTGTACAAAGTGATGTCAGTCCAGCAGGTTTTTTTGTGTGTGTATGTGCTTCTAGGAAGACAGGTGTAATACTCCTTTTTTATTATTTCTCTTTACTCCTTTGTTTTTTGTATACAGGGAAATCAAAATAGACGCAATTTGCAGCAAATAAGCTTTCAATGAAACCCAAGCAAAAATATCAATCATTGTCTACTTTTAGCTTCCAAGCTCTTCTTGGGAAAATATTCAAACTCCAGGTAAATCGCAACCGGGGACCTTTGTACATGCATTGTACTTCTCAGAACCAGGCATACAAATGGTCAAAAAAGAAAAAAATTATCAGAATAATAATTCAATGTGACAAATCTTTGTGTGTGTGGTAAAGAATGTGAATTCTTTTCACAGTTTCCAATGAATGATAAGTCTTGAACAATGGAGAAAAGATGTCATAAAAGTGTAACTTGCAAATTCTCACAAAGAATTAGAGAGCAGTTGTGCAGTCACGTCACAGAAAAGAATAGCGGCAGTTCGAATCACCAATTTCCCATGCAAATGTTTCCAAGAACTATTCGAAATCCTACTCAAATTCTAGATTATTCCAGTTCATTCCATCTAAAATATAACTAAAGGTGAGAAATAATCCTCTGTAACACATACATAAATGAGTGCTTCAAAAAATAAGGGATTTCGCAAATAACTTGGTTATTACAGGTAACCATAAAAAATAACTGCAGGTTGAAAAAAATAACTGCAGGTTCCGCTTTCATTTTAATTTCAGGATCAGGTGACAAAATCAGCTGGAAATAAGGTAGGTGTTATCTAACATCCTGGGATGAACTGAGAATGAGAGTAGTAGTCATAGCAGCAGAACGATGATAGGTCCATCATATCAAATGTATGTCGAATTCCTTTTTAATTACAGGTAACCATACAAATCTACATACAAATCTACAAAGTCGACAATGACATGAGAAGAAAATTAACCCAGTTACATGGACAAGAAGAAGAAGTTCAAATGATGGAATGATGGGCAAGGATGTCCTGACAACACAAACTATAGATACTAAAGCTTTGTTTTTTAGAGTTTACATACGATTCAATTGAGCAGGAGATGTGCCCTATAAAATGTGACCTTTCTAGGAGAGTTCCTTGAGACTTTTCATTGTAGTTTTACATGTCTAGCTTACCCTTTCACCAAAGACAGGCCAAGGGAAGTAAAAACACTGCCAGCATCAACTACGACACCTCTAGGTAGGACATTTGTTTCATTTCTCATCATTATGTTTACTCTATCCTTTGTGCTTTCTTCCAAGGTTACCCCTAGATTCTATTTTTTTTCCCAGGCAACACCTCTGTGACAGCTCCCCATTATACCTTGACAGAATAACTGTGATAACTGACTTTATAGGGTGAATCTTGCTCCACCTTTGTGCCTTCTTCCCTCCTTGGAGTCTATGTTCTCCATACCTCAAGGACCGATGTATGAGAACCCCATTTCTAACTGCTCAAAGAGTTGATTGCGTCATTTTCTAAAAAGCTTTTATTTTGGCACAGATCGTCTGTAATTGACTGTATAGTTGATGCTGTATGCTTTTCTATACCTCATTAAAATCACTATATTTGACACAACTGCATACTGGTTTGCATGTAGATGTCAAACTGGAAACTTCCTTTCAATTTCCAGTTGATATACGAAAAGAAAAAAATATTAACAGTTTAGAAAACCACAAGAAAACCCTAACTTCATGTCTTCATTCCTCTCCTTCTTTTCCCTCTTTCATCATAACTCTATAAGTGAGTCAATCATCACAAACTAATGCCACTATTAATAAGTTGCTACCAAAAATGTAACTTTTCATACAAAAATAATATTCCTTGTCATAGCCGCAATGTACTGACATAAGCTTGTCAGTAAATCAATTTTTGACATATTGTGTATCTATTCAGAATTCCTCCAGGGAGATTTCATAATACATTATGCTTCACTATGCTGTAAAATTTGCAAGAATTGAAGATTAAAACTATATTGATCTTTACATGACTTTTGATCATGTGACATCTACAAGTCTGAATTTGGTGAATTATAAGTTGATATCATGACAGATAATGTAAATAGAATAATATCACTCTGTCAAAAGTATGTTTAAAAACACCAATAAAAAACAAAAGAATGTAGATCATCTCAGACATGAAACAGCACAATCCATTATTCTTGATAAAAACTTGACATCACCATAAAACACTAAATAAAAGCATGGATTGTATTAATTCTTTATTTGAAAAGCAAAAATTGCAGAATTTCCAATGGCCCACAATTCATTTGATTTTGATCATTGAAGAGACATTAACTCTCATTAAAAACTGTCTTGTCAAAGTCTATTGTCTGGTTGACTTTCAGAGGTTGACAGTAATAAGTTGTTGTGAGGAAATACTTCAGCTGTCATTTTCACTGAGTGATATTTTCAAGATGTTTGCGTTCCTTTCAGTTTTCACAGAAACTGGCTTCCTCCAATCAATATTTTTGACAACCACAAGAGAGAGACCATTGTTAAACATAAACAGAGACTCTATTTTTTCAACAATTAATTACTGACTTTCAGTCTGCTCAAAGCAATCGGTACTTAAGAAATAGAAGAGACTGCACTATTATGCTCATTGTTGTTTCTGTCTCTCTACTTGCACTTATTCGACTGTGACTTTGCTGCCTCACGCTCTTTTTCCCAGGCTCCATTTCTTTGTCTTTTAGATTTCTTCCTGTTTATCTTAAGCCTCCTTGTCAATTTCTCTTTTTTATATTTCTCTTGGCCTTTGATTGATCCATCTTTCCTCCTCTTCCTGCATCATATCATCCTCTGAATCATACTTCTTTCTCTGCCTTTTTCCCTTTCTGCCACCCCCCCCCCCTCCCTCTCTCTCTCTCCCTCCCCCTCTCTCTCCCTCCCTCTCTCTCTCTCCCCCATCTCTCCACCTCTCTCTCCCTCTCCCTCTCTCTCTACCCCATCTCTCCCCCTCTCTCTCCCTCTCCCTCTCTCTCTCCCCCATCTTTCCCCCCTCTCTCTCCCTCTCTCTCTCTCTCCCTCTCCCTTTCCCTCTCTCTCTCTCCCCCATCTCTCCCCCCCCCCCCTCTCTCTCCCCCTCTCTCCCCCTCTCTCTCCCAATCTCTCTCCCTCTCTCTCTCCCTCTCTCTCTCCCTCTCTCTCTCCCTATCTCTCTCCCTCTCTCTCTCCCTCTCTTTCTCCCCCTCTCTCTCTCTCTCTCTCTCTCTCTCTCTCTCCCCCTCTCTCTCTCTCTCTCTCTCTCTCTCTCTCTCTCTCCCCCTCTCTCTCTCTCTCTCTCTCCTTTCTCTCTGTCCACTGTTTGATGTTATCAAACCATATTATCTGTTACATTTGTCTCTTTCACTTTCCTGCTATCACTCCTTCAAGTATCAGCTTCTGGAGACCTCCTTCTCTTATATGTCTCACAAAGATAAACTTTCTTCCCTGTACAGTCGTTTTTAACATCTCCTACCTCTTTAAAGCACTTCTTTATTGCCGATTGTCATAATCCAGCTTATTCTCTGCATTCTCCTTAAACACACCTTATTTCAAAGGCTTCAATTTATTGTTCTGTCTCCTTGCAGAGATGTCTCAAAATCTCGTAGTAAACAGGTGAAAACAAGGTAACAAGTCGTTTATTTACGGTTGAGTAGAAGTAATTCTGCAAGATAATTAACTTTATCATCTCATCTTTTACATTTTTACATTCTGAAGGAAAACCTTGACAGGCTGATGGGTAAGTGAGAGATAACAAGATATGATTGTCTTACCAGAATCCTTTCTTGAGTTCTTGTCGATTCCTGCCGTCCAGCGAGGCCCATGCTGTGTGCCTGGCATCAGGAGACACTGCCACCTAGGGTCAGGCAAGCAAAATAAGAGGAAAATTCAAACAAAATCAAAGTTGGAGAGTATATCCCTGTGTGACTCATATAGCATTTTTTAAAGTTATTAACATGAGAATTATCATTATTATAGCATGCTACATTTTATGATAAGCACTCAACAATCTTTTATTATTCAAGTGGCAATATAACAATAACACTGTTTACTGCAGATTTTTTTTGTGATAATGATTGCTTTCTAATTGATTTTTTTCTTTCATTTTACCCCTTTTTTTTCACTGTCAGGTGTTATTTATTATGATTACAGCAATATTTTTTCCCCCTCTTTTTCTTCCATATTTCTTTCATTTCCCTTCTGCCTTTTCTTCTATTTTTGCCTCCCCCCTCCCCTTCCTCTCCATCCTCCCTTTCCTGCATCTGAAACCACCCCTATTTTACTGAATGGAACCTACCTTGAGCTCCACTCCAGCAGGTACTACAATGGGCCTGAAGGAGAGTGTATGTGGGCAGATAGGGGTGATCAGGATGGCAGGGACATTGGGATGGACCATGGCTGCCCCTGCAGCTGCTGCATAGGCTGTGCTTCCAGTAGGAGTGGAAATTATTAAACCTAAAAAAACAGAAGAAATACACAATATTCAGGTATTATAAACAGAATATCTTCATATCAATTCAAAGTGATTTGTCATTTGGTCTTCAATCATTTCAATTTAATCTTATTCCCAATCATCTACAAGCTGAAAGTGTTGGGACAGAGTTAAAAATAGCATCAATGGTTAGGATTATGCATATTATTTACCATTATAGTGTAGGTTAAGATAGGTTTTCAGTTCAGTTCGCTTTTTAAGTTTTAAGAGGAGTTTCAAAGATGTGTTCATTGACAAAGCTAAATAATGTCCCCGGCAACTTCATGGCAGAGCCATGAAAACTAAATGATAATTACCATCACTAGTATCTTCACAACTGTAATTAATAACAAACAAACATAACTAGAGCAATTCGACTGCCACGCAGTCGATAAATATGCCTCCGCCTCTTTGCTAGCTCTATTTAGATTATTTTCAGAAAATCTGTTTGTTTGGTTGGAAATGTTCCAGTTCCTATGTGAAATGAAAATACCATTTATTCTGTTTTTCTATGTTTAGCGAAGTTTGGCAATGTTCATTTGACCTTTGACCTCATACTTCTTTGACTTCCAATCTAACCAGTCTGTCTAAATCCATCCCTGTATCCTTGTGATTCTTGTACCATGTTTTCTTGAAATGCATAATTGGATTGGGATTTATTGTGAAATGTATCAATTTGAAGGCAATTTTCAGCACATTTTGGCAAAGTTCATAAACCTTTGACCTCTGACCTTTCAGGAATTTTACCCAAACTTTCACCAGTCTACCTTCATGAAGTGAGACATCTCTGTACCATGTTTGTTTAGATTGAATCATTAGATTTGGATTCAATGTGAAAAATAGCCAATTTTTGCAAAGTGCATTGACCTTTTACCTCTGACCTTTGAGAAATGTCACCAAAAATGTTACCAGTCTACCCCCAAGTAGTGATCCATCTTTGCACCATGTTTAGTTGGTAATGTACCATTGGACTTGGATTTACTTTGAGAAATATCACTTTGGGGGCAATTTTTAGGTAATTTTTTGGTAAAGTGCGTTGGCCTTTGACCTCTGACCTTTGAGAAATTTCACCAAAAATGTCACCAGTCTCACCCTAAGTAGTGATCCATCTTTGCACCATGTTTAGTGGGTAATGTACCATTGGATTTGGATTTATTGTGAAAAATATAAAGTTTGGGGCAATTTTTAGCCAATTTTGGCAAAGTTCATTGACCTTTGACCTCTGACCTTTCAGGAATTTTACCAAAAATTTCATCAGTCTATCCCCAAGTAATGATCCATCCGTGTACCATGTTTAATGAGAACTACATCCTTGGACTTGGATTTATTGTGAAAAAGGTCAAATTTTTGCAATTTTTCACAAAGTTCATTGACCTTTGACCTCTAAACTTTCAGGAATTTTACCCAAAATGTCACCAGTCTACCTCCAAGTAGTGATCCATCTTTGTACCATGTTTGATGAGAATTGTATCCTTGGATTTGGATTTAATGTGAAAAAGGTCAATTTTGGCAATTTTTCACAATGTTCATTGACCTTTGACCTTTGACTTCTATCAGATTTGACCCCAATTTTACACACTTCATTGGTTTTATGCAATACATACATGTACCAAGTTTGAAGCAAATCTGGTTCACGGTTCTCAAGATATTGCCTAAACGGATTCGGGACGGACGGACATACGTACGGACGTACGGACAGACGGACGGACAACCCGAAAACATAATGCCTCCGACCACTTCGTGGCGGAGGCATAAAAACTTACATACATGGATAAACCATCAAACTGAAATAAGTCATTTTTTGATAGTAGGATGAGGAACTTACCGTCACCCTGTACTGTTGTGACGTGTCTGCCATCAAGGAAGAGATCAAGATTGGAGAGATATGGCGAGGGACCCCTATCTATAACCACGTCATTCAACACCTGGTAACAACAAAATAAGTACAAAGGTATAGAAGTCAAATATAAAAAATCTAATATTGCTTTAATTGCTTTAATGCTTATTTAGCATTTATGAAAACTAGCATGTATTAGAAAATCAAAAACATCACACTTTGAATAACTAATGTTGTATAATGTTGTACAAACAAGAACTGTTATATGATCATTGTGCAATTAGACAGTTTTTAAAAACATTTTTCCGTCAATATTTTCCGAGAAAAGGAACAACCCCAAATTGAACCAATAAACAACAAACCACTATCTTATATTATACAAATGAAGCTTAAAAGTAAATGACCGTTATCTACAGACAGCTATTTTCTGCTGAGTCAGTATTGACTTGTGAGCCTACATCTATGTTTCTCAGTCTGTCAGGCTGTCTACTACATTGTTTGGTTTAGCTCAAGGCAAGAATTAATGATAATGGGTTGAATGCATGTACTCACATTATCTCACATTGTTGATACAGGCTACCATTATAATTCAACATTTCACATATGTGTATTTTTCTGTTTTGTGAGTGGGAAATGGTGAAAGATATGAGGGGGTGTCGGAGGAAAAACATGTAATAAGTTGTAAGATTAGTTGTAAGGGTGAGCATGGGGGGGGGGGGGGCTGCCTCCAATCTCCTTCCCCCTCCTTATCCCTATCTTTCCTATTTGCTCACCTGGAACTTGAACTTGAGATTGGGTGGGTCTGGTTTCTTGGAGGCTGGTTTGAGTGAGTCACTATCGTCCTCTTCCAGCCCATTGGGGATCTCAGAGTCCTCGAAGATGAGGCATTTTAGACGGCTCCGCAACGTCACGGCCGCATTACCTGGGCAGATGGGAAATGGACGGGATACTTCATTTCTACACAATAAAAACTCCCAGTCTGGCTGATTTTCTTTATATCTAACTTTCTATCTCTCCCATATTCTGATCTTTCTGGCTATCTTACTCTTTTTCAATTCTTTCTCTCCCTCCCTCTCTCTCCATCCTCTCTCTCTTTCTCTCCATCCCTCCCTCCCTCCTGACCCCCCTCCCTCCCGTCCTCTATCTCTCTCTGCCCCCTCCTTCTCTCTCTTTCCCCCTCCCCTCTCTCCCTCCCCCTCTTCCTTGGATTGCCCCTGCCATGAAACTTCAGCAACCCTTACCTTCTAGGAAGGTATTGATGGATTCCTTGAAGTCCTCAATCTCTCTTCCTCCCTCTCTCTTCCTCCCTCTCTCTTTCTCCCTCTCTCCACCCTCACCCCCTCTCTCTCACCTCCTCTCCCTCCCTATCTCTCTGTTACTCCCACCAAGAATTTGCAAAAAGCCTTACCTTCTAGGAAGACATTGACAGATTCCTTGAAGTCCTCAAACTCTCTCACTCCCTCTCTCCATCCCTCAATCACCCTCTCATCGCTCCCTCTCCCTCTGTACCCCCCCCCCCCCCACCCCCCTCTCCACTCTCTTCCTCCCTCGCTTACTTTCCCCCATCATAAAGTTGCAACAAGCCTTACCTTCTAGGAAGACATTGACGGATTCCTTGAAGTCCTCAAACTCAAACGGAGTCAGGAAGCCAAGGGAACCTAAGTGGTAGGCCATCACCGGGGGCACACTGCCCTCCTGGAAGAGAGACGACGCCCATAGCAACGTGCCGTCCCCACCCAAACAGATGATGAAGTCTATCCTGTCGCTAAGGTCATCACCTACGCATCACAAAAAGAACAAAACAAGTTTGTATATTGCAGTGAATTAGCAAAGATTTCAGCTAGAATGACTAGGATCTTCATAAGCACTATATATGTCTCATGTTCCTCAAACTTTCATCAATGTGCTTCTGTGTGTCACTACTCAGTTGGCAAGAAAGTTATCAATACATTAAGACCATGGCTTTGAGAGTTTTGTTCCTTGTCTTGATGACATGATGACCAACCTTCTTTGAACGTCTTGAACTTCTTCATGATGGTGGCAAACTCTTGGTCTGATAACAGGTCCTCGTCTTCCTGCACCTTGCCCTCTACATAGATGACCAGGTTCTTCTCCTGCAGGGAGAGGAGAAGAAGGAGAGTGAAGAAAGAGGACAGGAAGAAGAACTGCTTAAGAACAATGCCAATGGCTCAATAGAATATCGCATATCTGGCAAGGGGGGGATATCACTTCATATGCAAGAGCTTCTGTTCAAGCATGGTGTCTTGAAATGAACACTCTAAACCATACTGTGTATTATTCCTTTGCCCATTAAGAAAAACAACAACAATAGAACAAAAGAGCCCTGGATAAATACATTTTCTCTTGGGCTCTTGCATTGTATGTTCTTTATGGGCAACATCTTTTCTTTCAGGGGCTGAATAACTCTGAGCTCCTGCATAATTTTTCAACAATATCTGTACATTTATTTTTGAGATTTTTCTGATTGTATTATCAGATCAACTTCGACTGAGGATTGTATAGCTCTTAATTTGTTTTGTTGAAAGGTCCAATTAGATCAGAAATAAACCCTGCTAGGTACCCATTTACTACTTTGAGGGACAAACATGAGTAAGACACCTTGTCCAAGGGTATGCACACGCAGCCGAGCTCATCCCACAATCTATCTGCAAAAGTCAAGAGATTTAAAGACTATACCACCGTGCTCGCACCTGTTATGAAGATCACATTACTATTTAACTCTTTGTGACTTAGATAAATTCTACCGTAATGTGATGTCATATGGGCATGTTGTCAAGAAAAACTTGTTGTTCTAAACTGTGGTGGTAGAGCACACATAAGCGATTATACATAGCTGCATGGGACTCTCATTGTGAGTGCCCAACACTAGCCCACTAGAAATTATTGGACCAGTGAAACTCTCATTGGAGTGATGTTGTTTTATAGAACCAGAAATCGGCATAAAATTGAAAATAATGACGCCACTTCGGTTCTCTATGGGGATTGTGTGAATTTCATGTGAAAAAAGTAACACAGGGCACCTAAATAGTTGAAAGCTTTGATGAGAAGGGCCCAAGTAAATTACCTGTGAGAGCCACTTGGCCATCTGCTTGAAGGGCCCGAGGATGGCTGTGTCGAAGATCTTCTTGATGATGAGGACTGAAAGGGGCGTGGCTCTCCATACTAATCGCTGACTGGAAGGATCTGTTACATGCCTACGGACAAACAGACGCAAGAAAGTACACTCTAATACCTCATCTTCTCTGAACTATTCGCTGACTGTAAAGTCTGTTACATGCCGACAGACAAACAGACAAAATAAATTACACATTCCAACACATTTCTCTCTTTAAAATCATCGTTGACTAGAAGGGTCTGTCACATGACTACAAACAAACAGACAGAAGCACAAATGTTCGTCCTTCTGGGATTTGTTAGGTTTTGGTAAGAACAGTCTTTCATATCAAGCACAGAGTATACAGACAAACATAGTCGAGCATACATCATGATATACCTTTTCATTTAATCAGAATATACTATCACTTTAACACTTATACATATGAAAGCAGGCTTGCACGTACCTACATGTACGTACCAGCATTTTCAAAGAACAACACAACTACAGAAACTGGTGTGACTTGCAACTTGACATGCATGGATAGAGGATCAACTATTGTTTGACTCTGTTTAGCTTGATTTCAGCTGTACAATGTACCTTTATTCATCCCCCTATGGTGTTCATGAACTGCCCTTTATCCATCATATAAACAAACACACGCACATCTACAAACCAAGCATACATGCAGATACAAAATAATTATTGTAAAGTCCCTGCTAAGCCTTTTATTAGTTTCAGTCAACTAGTCATGCCTGTACACACATGCAATACATCAGACAACAGCACATAGGTATTCATCGTCATATCATTCCCAAACCTTCTGTTAAATTGAGTTGGCTGGTCATACCCACACACCTACCCTCACTCACACACACACATGTGCACACACACATACAGACAAGAAACAAATCAATCGTCATTTCCTTCCTAGGCTATGCCATTTGCTCAATTATATTGAATCAACTTGTTATGTTATACCAGCACATACAACGCACGCTGTCAATCTATGTTATTTGATTCCTAATTCCTTTCAAATTACACATAATCAAGTTAAATGTATTTCATTACATGAACATGTCATGTGTATGGAGCTTTAATCCATTTGGAGCCAGTGGAAAGTTCACGGTCACCACACAAATGTCATGTTTTCTTTCTGCGGCTTCCAAAAAATCAATAACCAAAAATGAAAATATGAAATAACAATTAGCTGGCTATTTTGTCATCTAGCCCAGGATTTGGTGGGAAGCTTTCTCGACCTAATACCTAGCTATTTTGCTAGATCAGGCTGGTGAAGACATAAATCATGAAATAGCTAAGTTTTCCACCACTTCAGGCTGATGAAGACAGCCCTGATGAAATGTACAATGTTGAAATATGAATGACAAGTGGTAAGAAGGGTACAGTACTTACATAATCTGGGAGACTGGAACCCTCTTGAGCATGGCCTTGGGGCCGAAGGAGGGGGACGGGATCGGGGCATTGATGGACCGGGTCCTCCTGTAGATAGAACAAGAACAAACAGAATTAGACCAAATTTAGACTTGCGATAATAGAACAGAATCATCACACAAAAATAAGAAATAAATGTTAACATGGTCTGTAAAACGTTAAGGGAAGTTAAAGGATTTGTGCTAATATTGATGGATCTGGTTCTCCTGCAGATACATGTACGTAGAACAAGACCGTATCAATACCTGGAGAAATAGAACAGAGTTATCATACAAAAATGACAAGTAAATGTTAACATCCATGCATCATAAAAATGTTATTTAATGTTGTTTTCTGTAAAAAAAAAAGAAAAAAAATGATGAAATGAAGACTTGCAATAATAGGATAGAGTTTTTGAAAAGTTCTCCTCCAACTTCCCGTCATTGACGTGTACACTCTCACCCTGCTGTTCACGCTCCTACTGATCTACACTATCACAATCCCCTGATCTCCAAATAGCAGAGAAAATTAGACTAAGAGGCTATCAATGAAAAAACGCTAACAATGCTGGTTACATACTGCTGAAGTAACAAATATCTACCGGTATTTGAAATATGGCCTGGAAGTTGTTAAAGGAAGTTGAAGGATTTCCGATAGCATTGGTGGGCCTTGCCATCTTTCGATTGAGCAATGCCAAAAAGAAAAGAAGAATGAAATTGAAAGATGACGCAATGCATGCAGCTTAATAGACCAAGGAGCTACATAAAGACAAGTTACCCCCACTAAAATGGCACACACAGATACTAAACTACCAGTTCAGTTCAGGGCCCCATTTTACAATGAGTTATGCTTGATCTGGATCGATGGCAAGTAAAATCCCCCATCTCTAATGTACAGAATTACGATTTACATCAATTGCAAGTTAAGTTGCAATCAATCAAAAAGACAGGGCCCTTAACTGCTTAAGCCCAATACCCTAACAAACTTTATCAGTACTATTGCCACTACCCTATACATGTATATTCCTGTTTGTTTGTTTTATTTGTCTGCTTGTTTCTGTAATTGTGTGTCTGTTTAAGTTGTGATGTTCCCTACATATAATTGCGTTTTATAATTGTGTGAAGTGCTCCTACATGTATAATGTATTATAAAAAAGTAGGTGGCTAGAGGTGTTGATTTGGAGGTGTGGCTTCCCCCCCCCCCCCCCTTCCGCAGCCCTCTCTCATTTGACAATCATTCCTGTCCCACTGAAGCACTACATCCACATCGCAGTTCCATGTCCATTCCGTGCTAGGCAAGATTGGCAGATGAGCCCGATTCATTTCTTCCTCTGGCGTTTCAATTTTCCCGTGCAGAAAGGTCAATTTCTCACACCTCAATCCCATGTAAATCTCAGCGTCCCACAGTCAGGATCACCGTGACGTTCCCAGCTACGCCACATGAAGCCAAATTGGGCTGAGAGTAGGATGAGAGCAGCATTACACAACCTGGTATCTGGGACACGGTTTATTTTATCGGCCAATTCTGTGTTATACGGCCTACATAACAGGAGGGGGCTATTTCTGTGGAGTGTTCAGAATGGCTCTCGGCCACTGGTTCTGCTAATATGAATAAAGGGGCGTTCACACGAAGGGAGATCAATTTGGCTGCTTGTGGTGACAGCAATGATAAAGGGCCGTTCACACGGCTTCTCTACTCCAGCAAAGCAGTCGGATGCATTGAGCACATTGCTATGCGCAGCACTTTTTTTTGCTTAGTAACTGTTGGGAACATTCTAGAAAACAGAAGAACGAACATATACAGATAGATGGAAGGTTCTAGAGGAAAAGACAAAGAAAGGGGGAGATAAAGAAAAAAGAGAAAGATAAGTCGGCTGCATTGAGCACATTGCTATGCGCAGCACTTTTTTTTGCTTTGTAACTGTTGGGAACATTCTAGAAAACAGAAAAAGAACAAAAGGACAAACATATATGGATAGATAGAAAGTTCTAGAGGAAAAGACAAAGAGAGTGGAAGAGAAAGTAAAAAGAGAAAGATATAACAAAGATATTGACAGGAAGAGAGACAAAAAAAAAGAGGAGAGAAGAAGGGAGAATAGGAGAACAAGAGGGGAAAAGAAAGATACTGAAAAAGAGTAGGAGTGAAAGAGGGAGAAAGAAAAGGCAAGAAAAAGAGAAGGTGTGAGAGAGAAAAAAGGAGAGGAAAAATAGAAGAGAGAGAGAGAGAGAGGGGGAGCAGTAACAAAGGTAATAGTGAAGTGATGGCAGTTGATGGTATATTAGTAATCAAGGCTTGTCACAATCAGTATTTTCATAAATGAAATCATTTACGATTCATGCGAGTAATCATAATTGATTAATTGATTAATTGATTGCTTTTTAACAAGTGAATACCTTTTGACATGCCGACAGCTACATGTTGGGTATTAGCAATCATATGATGGGCCTGTCACAATGAGTATTTCCATAAATGAAATCATCATAGTGCATACAAAAATAAATATTGATTGATTCGTTTTGATTGATTGTTTTCTAACAAGTGAACACCTTTTGACATGCCGACAGTGAAATATGCATACATAGAGTGTGAAACAGGTGTAACATGCAATGATTATTCACACAATTGATTGCAATCAATTGCAAAAGTTGATTGATTTTGATCCCTGTTTTCACACAATTGATTTCACTTACAGTATTTGTCAAAGGATTTACCAACGATAATTATAATAAATAAGGTGACTTTCTGGAGAAATCTTTTTGTGAGTTTCAAATATCTTAGTAATTCACCATTATTTTATTCTGTATAGAAAACAAATAGATACAGCTCTTATATTCGGGACATGGTTAAACTAAAGTCCCGCGTTGATCTCAAAATACTATGATAGTACTGTATTGAGATCAACTTGGGCCTATAGTTTTAACCATGCCCTTAAGAGCACTGCAGTCTCCATTTGTATACTAATAATAGCCCACAAGCCAGTGCTTGACCAACCATGAAACTATGCTTCACACTGACATCTTATCAAATCCATTAATCTTGTTAGGCATTAGTTACATAACAGCATGTTAGGATCAGCATTTTTATGATTAGAGATTTTGGTGGATATGAAAATGCAAAAACATCCTTTAGTGATTTTAATTGCTGATTAAAAATCAGATGAAAACAAAGTACTACCACACATTAGTAGCCAGGATCAGCATTTTTAAGACATAAACATGTAAAATGACTCCAGCCAACTCGCTATGTTCAATCTCTGCAGATATTAACAGCTAGCTCTTGAATCAGCATTTAGGATAAGCGTTTGTAAATGCTGAAATTGTTTCTTTTTTCCTCTCAAGGATATGAATCATCTACAAATATACATGTTCTTATCCTTACGTCTGACCTACCGATGTAGACAGAAACTAGATGCAATCGTGCAAAACTAATTCACGTTTTGAAATCTGAGAGGTTATTTGACCACCTGAGCCCCACTTTATTTATAATCACTGCTAATAGAGTCAGGAGGAAATGAAGCCAGGGGAATGACATTCGTAGGAACATTAGAAAGGGATTCATGCTTGTCATATGCCCAACTCTTACAATTTATACTTGTATATAAATGTGCACATGTGGCCTACAATATACATTGTACTTCATTCAGTCAAGCTGCACTCCATGACTGACCATTAATTAATCATCGATGGGTTCATGGAAAGAAAATCAGTTTATTTATTTTTTTTTTTTGGTGGAGGCTAATCGTCAAACATGGGTCCAATCTTAATAAGAATTGAGGTCAATCGCAGCTTGACTTCCAATTGATATCAATTGTAACTCTGTACATTAGAGATAGGGGATTGGGCTAACAATCAATTCTGATCAGTTGCAACTCTTTATGAGATAGGACCCTCATGTCACATAAGGAACACACTGAGCGACGCTATGCATTATACCATAGGATTTTTGTTTCTTCAGGGATTCTTCCTTATGTTGTGGGGCTCTTTACTGGTACATTGCGGGGACTTAAAACAGTTCCTTTGCCATTTTTTTTCCCTAAATGGGTGTCATTTTATGTTTTACATGCTACTCTGACTTTCAACGATCTGATAATTTCCAGCCTGTGAGTATGAACCCTTACAAATTTCCCCTCCAGCAACATGTTAATGAAGCGCTCAGCAGCACAATAACGAGCAAATGCAAGTATCATTATGCTAGCCCTAGTGAACTGGTAGGTTTGTGGTGTAGAGTTGCTCCAACAAAGTGCCATGACCTTACAGTATTGGTCTCCAGACACTCACCTTATGGGCATTTATACAATTTGTACAAGAACACATTACAGAGCTGAGTGCGACCTATCACAGCCCAACCCTTACAGGCGCAAAGTCAATGATGTGAAAATTAAAGAATAGATTCATTTAATGTTTTCACTTTTCAGGTTAGTGTCAAAGTAGATAATTTTATCCAATAATCATAGTAAAATTCCAGAAATGGATGAATATTAGATTTTATCCTTCCAGACAAATTAAAATTTTGAGCTTGCATTTTTTTAAAGAACATCACAAGTATGTTATCATACTCAATATTTACATGTACACTACGGCTCAAATGAATTGGCATAGGGAAAGGGAAAGGGAAGAAAGGGAAGGAGCCAGTTTTAAACCGTGGTATATTTTGTCCAGTTCAGCATGAAACATGATGTTTTTTTAGGCTCAAGCATCATGTTTCATGCTGAACTGAACAAAATATACCATGGTTTAAAACTGCGGCTCCTTCCCTATGCTAATTCCTTTGAGCTGTTGTGTGGGTAACACATTTTCCCAAAAAACAATCACAACTTTAAAAACAGGTCATGATACAGTGACCATCCATCATTACTTTTGTGCTCTTAATGAAAACTGACCATGTCCAGTCCCATGTGACCATGGAATAAATGAATTTTGGATATCCAATTTCCATCTATATTATACAGTATCATAGACAGAAGGGGAAAGGGCTGTCTTTATGTCCCAAAATATCCCATTGTCATGTGCCTTTGAATGAGGAGTGATGTCTTACATTGTACATCCACATCTGCACAACAATCACTTCAGTTCGCTCCTTCTTCCAATCCTCATTTCCTGATGAAGACCTGTCCACCATATCAAAATGCCCAGCCAACAGCTCTGCTATTTGTGCTAACAGAAATGTACTCTCCACTGTAACATCTCCAAAAGCATACTGTGATTCTCATCCTCTTCACTATATATTATTTCTTTCTCTTTCTCTCTCGTTCTCTAAGCCACTCTTTCCACGGCCCTGTTGCATAAAACTTACCATTGATGGTAACTTTGCTTCCAATAGCAACTTCTATGGAAACCTTGAGTTTGATTGACTGTCAAGCATTGTTGCCATGGTAGTTACCATTGATGGCAGAGTTACCATTAATGCTAAGTTTTATGCAACGGGGCCCAGAGCTATTCCGATAATACAACCCAAGTACCTGACATTCCATTGAGAACTATCACATTGGTGTATTTATGAAAACTCATTGAATATCCCATTGGTTTTGTGTGTGTGAGAAAACAGACAGACATGAGTCTTTCTTTCAATAGCACTGTATTTGTTGTGGCTCAGCAGTAGGTCCGATTCAAAATGTACTGTACAATAGGGTACCATGACATGGTGGAAAGAATTTCAGGCGATATTTTGAAAGCTGACTGACTGACTGTCCTGCCAGATGTACCGAGAAAGGAGTTTTAAGGATTATAATCAGTAGACTTGCAGGCTTAATGTACATATTTAGATACCTCTGAGGTATCCTTTGTCTGGCAGAATGGTTCAAAATGCAAGATACATTCTATACATGTAGAAGTGACCACTAGCAGCTTACTTAGAATGCAGAGTTTTCAGACAGAGCCCCATGATACACATTACCAAGATAGACCTTTTAAATGGTCAACAAGGAAGAAAAGAAGACTCATGTGAACAAACAAAGATTGCTTTAAGGAAATAACAACCAGGGAAATCAGGAAATTCATGTGTCTGTTTACTCTGACCGTTACTCACATGTACAATGTAACCCTTATATCACCAGCCTTGGAGAACCCTATTGGCTTACAGCACATATTCATGCCAATGGTAATGAGAGGGTTAAACTTACTCTTTCTGAAGCAATCAAGGTGGTACCCTTCATGCATGAGACTTGTGTGTATTGCTTACAAGTGCATAAATACGATAATGGTACAAAGAGAGTTAACTCCTTCTGTTCCAAACAAACTGTTCTTCTATGGGATATGTGCGTACCACTGAGGTGAAAATGTGACAGTGGTGCAAAGAGAGTTAACTCCTTCTGTACCAAACAAACTGTTCTTCAATATTATTTGTGTGTATAACTGGTATAACAAGTGCACCAGTGGTATAGACAAAGTTAACTCCCTGTTTGCCTGACAAGATAAACATATGGGATTTGATTGTATTACTGGTGGAGGTACACTACAGCTCAAAGGAATTGGCATAAGGAAAGGGAAAGGGAAGAAAGGGAAGGACCCGCAGTTTTAAATAACGGTATACTTTGTCCAGTTCAGCATGAAACACGATGGTGCATCATGTTTCATGATGAACTGGACAAAATATACCGCGGTTGTATCATGTTTCACATTATACCATGATTTAAAACTGCGGCTCCTTCCCTTTCCCTATGCCAATTACTTTGAGCTGTAGTGTAAATGGCAATAAGTCACATCAAGAGTTAAGCATGGTAGAGCTAAGTTATATCAACAGGAAACAACTCAACAAAAGTTGATATCTTTAGCAAGCAGGATAACAAGGATTCTAGCACTTATTAACTCATTTTCACTTTCAGTCTTCGGCCCTAACTCTACAAGGAACAACCCAACCTTTATCAAAATACATGTAAATTTCTTGTATTGTTTTTTTTATAAACAAGCATTTTTCAGGAGAATCTTACTTGTATCGAGCCAAGGTCCATAAAAATCTCAAGTATAGATTTAAAAGGCAGGGTATCCCTTTTGCAGGTCAAATTTATTTATTTTTGTAAAAAAAAACATGGAAAATGGAAGAAAAAGATGATGAAGAACTTCCCGCCCAATTATAGAACTGGAAACTGCCATTGAGTAGATTCAACAGTACATAAATTTAAAAGGGAAAGGGGATACTAATGAAAATCTCTACAAGACCTCAACTTATACAAACAAATCAAATACAGATTTAGCTAGTCTGGGCACAAAAGGGTCGATATACTGTAGATGTCCTCTAAGGAACAATACAAGATAATCTTGAGTAATGAATGAATGGTGGTCTCCTAAAACATGTCTCTAATCCCCTAGTTATGGATGATGTACCCTCAGTGAATCAAAGAAGATTAACAGCCCTTAATCTGATACCATCGACTAATCTCACTAACATCACACTAAACATGACTTGCAAGTCTAGTGGGAGAGAAAGGCCTGAACAAAAACATATGGGGTCTGGGTTTCATATTTCAGACTGCTATGACAAGAGTTTGTACTTCCAAAATAAGCATTGATATCTGTAGTCATTATCTAAAATGCTGAAATGAAATGAGAACTGGAGAAATATCACCACAGCAACCATTTATAGAAAACAAGTAGATGTAAGGTGCAAAAGAGTTGATATAACCACCCATAGAAATGTCTGAAGGTTATTTTGGGTAACTCCTGGACAGTGACATTTCATGGAGGCTGCCTCTATACCTCCGGCATTTGTTTCTGTCAATCCTTATAAAGCACATTCCTTTCCCATCTAAACAAAAGACTTGCTTTCTTATTCCACTCAAGTGTAACAGCACTACAGCAACAGTTCAAACTAATGCAAAGAGATCTGTAAAGATAACATCTCTAATATTAACATCAGACTACAAAAACAATGGGTAGTTTGCGCCCTGTCTCAGTATAAACCGAAGTCACATGATTCATAAAAGGAAAGATTTTTTAGACACGTGAATATTTCTTCTGGTACTCTCCACATTAATGTGATTAATCAATCTTGTTAGAAAAATAAGCAGACTAAGGGCGTGTTTATCAACTCTTTTTTGGGTAGAATTAAGGTTTCCAAATGCGTTTAAATTTTTTTAAACGCGTTTAAACAAGTTGATAAACGCAAATGTGTTTTGATTAGGGGCGTTGGAAAGCTGTTTTGAAACACGCAAATTTGTACGATCCTAAAGAAGCGAGATAACCGTAAAGCTGTTTTGAAATGCGTTTAAACCAAGTGATTTCGGTGACATGGCCGGTTTTCGACTTGGGCGATCGAGTTGATAAACGCACCGTTTTTTAAAAGCATTTGGAAACGCGTTTGGAAACGCGTTCGTAAAGGCCTTTGGAGCTGATAAACGCACCATTTCTTTGAACGCGTTTGGAAACGTGTTTGGATAGGCCTTTGGAAACGTGTTTAAATTTCTGAAAAGTTGATAAACACGGCCTAAAAGGAGCCCAGAGGGGAGCTTGAAGCTGTATCTCTTGCTTGCCAGGCAGTCACATTTACCATCAGCCACCAGGCTACTGATGGCTGATGATAATGGCATGATACTAAACAACCAAACCAAAAACCTTTGAGTATCCTTATTTATATGCAAGAATCCTCAGTAGAACAGGTGTTTATTCAAAGAATTGGATATTCCTTGCAAAGAAACAATATGAAGATATGATCTTTATTTTACAGGTACTCTCTGTAGTAATGAAATTAATAAAGATAAATCATATAGTACCAAAGTGTGATGTCATTTGAGCATGTTGTCAGGACAACTAGTTCTAAACTTCGAGGGTAAACAAAGGGGCGATCATAGTGGGGACTCTCTTTGGGAGTGCCCGACACTAGCCCGCTAGACAATGTCGGACCAGTCCATCTCTCTCTTGAGGGATGTCGTTTAGAACCAGAGACTTGCATAACAATGGGTATGACAGAACCACTTTGGTACTAAAATGATCTAAAAAATTTATTACAATGAAGAAAGTCAATTTACTGTGAAAGAAGAGGAAATAATCTGTTTCATATTCCATCTTGTGGAATAGAGTAATCCCACCTACCAGTAGTCATCCACCCACTGTGTAGCAGGGGGGCTGGATGGAGATTCTTGGGGGACAGATATGCGCCTCTGGCTCCGCCCTCCCGTCCAATGAATCGGGTCGTCCAGCGGATAACTGCTGATCTTCAACATAGTTGCCAATTTGCTGAGCAGCTTATACAAGTACAACTGAGATCGATTCCACGCATGTTTCTGAAAGGCATTTTCTCCTGCACCGATGAGTAGTCTCCGACTGCGTCGAACTGATTTAATTGCAGTAGAGTGAGGTAGTTTGAATGTGACACATGAATGTTTTAGCAGGGACCTGCAGTAATATCTCAAGAGCAGGGATCGGTTTCACCAAACGAGCGTGAAGACGTCTTAAAGATACACCGAGCTGGAAGCTGGAAGCCTCGTCGTATTATGTCAGCAAATATGCTGGTCGTCTGGTGGTTCACTCTGACAATAAACCCCGATGGCTGACGAGATCCCTCGAGATACGGGATGTGCCACCCTCTATATACGAAGCGCAGAAGGCAAGCAGAGAAAATGTGCTTTGAGTTTGGAAAACGTTTTACGGTGATGGAATAGATCACTTATGAATATCGTTGCACACACAGAGAAATGTCACAAATGGCGGACCCTCCCTCAACCCACTTGGGTATAGATTTGCACTTTCCTCTCCGGCTGACAGAAAAAAAAAATAGATGATGGAGCAGCCGGGTGGGGGAGTGCAGGAATGATCCGATGCGACCCGTTCAAGCGATTTGCCAATTAGTAAGCTTTTGTCCACATTTTCTAGGGTGACGGTGGAGAAAAATTATAGTACATCTCTTATCAGTCGATTGCACTCTCTGAACAGGATTGCAGTCAAGTAGCCCTACATTACAGGTCAAACTCTTCTCAACATGAATAGTTTTATTTGCCTGGCAACGTTGCTATGCTTACTTATCAATTAACTGTGAAAGTTCAGGGGCAAAATGTAATCAATTCCATGCATTTAATGAACCATCTCAATGCTCCTGGCTGTTCTTTTACAAATTATCCGTACAATTTACTGAAGAGTGACTATGTTTTAAGTAAATGCTATATGAGAGCCTTTTTTGATGTGAACAAAATTGTTTACAATCATGTCTCTCAGGGGCATGTAAGTACTATTCACCATCCTGAGATAATAAATTCTCCACTCTATTCAAATGTTTTCATGCTCGATAATTATACTCCCCAACTTTATGCCAATCTGAATTGAATCAACCAACCAACCCACAAATAGCTAGAGACAAACTACACACTTCAGTATACAATCTATCAGAATTACTGTTCCCTTGTAAAAAAAAAAAAAAATCAAATCCTTGTGACATGAGAAGACAAGAAAACAAACACTAACCTCCCTGGTTTCATCAATCAGAAATGACTACTCTGGAGTACCGTCTGTGAAACGTAATGAATCACTCTTGTCTCTCCTGTCATAAGATTCCATTTGCACTACGATCACAATCACCCCAGATCAACAATGAACTAGAGATGAATGCAGAACCATAAAGGTGTCCGTTGCTCATCTACTAGCAGGAGGCAATAGCCATTGAAGTGCGCTTTATCCCCTCTTAATTAGTCCGTGTCCGGCCGAGACGCTTGGACCGGTGTGAGAAATCAATTGCACAGGACCTGGAGTGACTACGACCACTTCTCGTCTGCAGCTGGGGCCCGAACGTGACAGTCGTTGTTCACTCGGCAGCGTCAGCCGGCCTTCATCCGTAAAGGTGTCCGTGGTCGTTTACCTGAGCTGTGAATGGGAATCCTTAATGGCCCGCTGCCAGTGCGACACTTCTCAGCCCCAAATGAAGAATGAGGAAGTACCGATGCCGGTATCTCTACCCTCATGTATCTAAAATAAGACTGACTAATGCGTGGATCAATAGGCATGAAAAAGTCAAAAACAATTGTGGTCTACCTGAATTTCACTTCCTCGAAAAATAAAAGGATTATCTTTCCCGTCCCATCAGTTCACTGCCTGGGATGACGTATTAACACTCAGACTTTGATCCCTTCAAAATTTACGAATCCTGGAAATTGCGGATGCGGGGCGTTTAATGAGAACACATTCCTTTGATCATCGGGTGTTGGGTTCTGTTATTTGATAAACATGCCTAGAAGACACACTATAGCAGGATTATTAACGCTCGTAGTACCAAGCTAGAAAGGCTATTCAGTATGTACACACTTGTATACCAGCGGTAATGAGGGGGGAAAGTCCCAGTCTGCTCCAACATAGGGATTGTGTGTGTCGTAATGGTGCAAACAAATATTGGTGGCGCCTAGAGGGTTAACCTATCAATCCTATTCTGATGCTTCTGTCTTGTAAAGCAGTATTAAAGAGGTATTCCTCACTTCTCGCCTTGATTGAGTTAATTGATCAATAAGAATCGTTTCAGAGCATTCCTTTATGTGCTTTAGGTAGAGAATTTGGAGCGCAGACAAGATTTTAAAATAACAATATGAAAATGAACTGACAACTCTGAAAAGCAAAGGTCACTTGTTACATGATTCGCAAATGTAATATCAAAATGACCTCCAGACTGCTTAGATTATATCCATCTTTTTCCTGTATTGCAGACAATGTGTTTCACATTCAGTCAGTTTATAGGAGCCGCACATTCATCATTTAGAGTGTATTCCTTGTAAATGTCAGCATGAAATGGTAGCTGTCCCTGGGTAAAATGCGGGCTCCACTTTGATATGACGCGGCCTTAATGATCACAGGGAGTGATTAACTAGCATGTCGCCGCAACATCTCTTTCGTTTTGTAGACCCGGAGGAAATTAGCCGCACAGAAAGTCAGACGGACTGACTGGAAGCTTCACCAATCACAGTAGAGCGTTCATTATTAATTCAGCGTTAATTCGGAGAATGGATGGAGATGAAACGGAATTTAGTTGAGGTAGACTGAGCACTCTGTGGAGCAAATCATCTGACCTCTGGTCGGATGACAGGCTCACTGCCCAGGCGTCAAGAGTAGAAATCCCTCTCTGTAAAAGTGTTTAATCATTGTCCCATCTTCATACACTACTTGGCAGCGTAAAGTGCGAGCCACTCGCTACAATGGCACTTATCTCAGTCTTACGAAGAATGTCCCTCGAGTTGCAGTGTAGAATAGGCTGCAAGGCCTTACAGTTTAATCTGAAATCTTAAGACGTGTAGCAATGAAGATCTCACAGATGATGTCTTATAACCACAATAGCGATTCTTCTGAATCACAAATGTGTGAAATACAAGAATCTACTATCCTATAAATTGCAGCTCAACTTTGTCAGTATAAAGCAAATAAGCAAATGGATTGAAACTTCAGCAACTATAATGTATAACTGTATAACATATGAAGTAAGTTTTCTGTATTTATACCGCTTGAAGCTCTCAATTTGTCACAAAGTACAATTGTTGTTTGATCAGTTCCAGGAATGTACACATATCTATTGTAGACACCTCATGAAGAAAACTATCAGCCGCTGATCGCATCCTGCAAACAAGCCACCAATTAGCAAGTCATCGTTCCAGCACTTCGGCCATCCAGGGGAATGGATGGGCTCATGTGTTCATGCCCCGCTGTCACGACTCACTACGACCAGCTGATCAAACTATCTCACCCAAGACGCTAAATATAGACTCGCCTAATTACACTCAACTCCTCTGGTGATATAGTTTACAATGGTGCATTCGTTTTTTAACTTCCTCAGAGCAGAAAGAAACGATACTCCATTTGATTCCCACTGCGAAGATGCGACAGTGACACAGAAAGACTTCAGTCCCATAGAAGTATATGCTGTGTGCATTCAACGTTCAGAGAGCAATGAATAACAAATTTTTGACCTCAAACAATGTGAATCTTGAATGTGTACACCAATGATGGTCTCTATCCTAAAACTCTGTAAAACCAGGGACATGAGAGCCTGGTATAACACGGTCCGAATGTTTACATCACAATGTCTGAACGATTACGTTACACAATCATTCTCACAAAAACATAGATCCATGGGACGCAAAGAAATCTCTACAGAGAGCAGTTCACATGTTTACACCACAAAGTCCGAATGATTATGCCTCAATCATTCACACACATATATAGTTCCACTATCCAACGGAATGGACCCTCGGGCAAAATTAAAAACGCAGCGATATCCACAATGCGTCCCTCTTGCTCCAATCACCCCATTGCTGATTGGTTAAACCCTTTCCAAGCCATTCACTATCCAATCTATGCCCAGAGTATGTGTTACTGATGCAGAAGAAGGAGAGCTGGACATGGACAGTTAATATGTAGTATAGGATCCACAAGAGGATAGGCGTATAATCACTGCTTGTGCTCCGGAGTAGGGCTGGAATGCGAGTGAGAATTAACCAGGACACCACAGACTCTGATCTGACTCTGACTGTGTCTCTCTGGCTCCAAACACAGCCAGGCAACTCTTGCATTGTCCGTTCAGAATCAAAACATCGCCTCACCTCCTCTTTGCCTTCTTTTTCTTTTTTCATGTCAAGGATTCTCCCTCAATATAACCAATGGGACCATTGACCGCTTCAACGAACCCTTTATGACAGAGTGTTTTCATTTCAAAGGCGCCTTGCCCTTTAACTAGCTCAACCCTGGCTCCACTGAGTACTATATGAAGACCTACATTTTGTTCATTATATTCCTTTCCATCTCTATACTGTATGTTTGTGTGGAATTTTTGTTTACATGTATTATGCCATACAATATTATTACAAAAGTGTTTTCATTTCAAGGGCACCATCCCCTGTAACTAGCTCAACTATGGCAGCATTCCTACAGGAATACCTAATGTATAGATGTACACAACAGCTCAAAGGAATTGGCATAGGGAAAGGGAAAGGGAAGAAAGGGAAGGAGCCGCAGTTTTAAACTATATCTTGTCCAGTTCAGCATGAAACATGATGCTTAAGCCTAAGAAGCGTCATGTTTCATGCTCAACTGGACAAAAAATTACCGCGGTTTAAAACTGTGGGTCCTTCCCTTTCTTCCCTTTCCCTTTCCCAATGTCAACTCCTTTGAGCTGTGGTGTACATGTAGAGGTTTATTATGCTG
Source organism: Arbacia lixula (assembly GCA_963669155.1). Lineage (NCBI taxonomy): Eukaryota > Metazoa > Echinodermata > Echinoidea > Arbacioida > Arbaciidae > Arbacia > Arbacia lixula. The sequence continues at coordinate 997,867 of OZ022591.1, read as the reverse complement.
TTTCCATTTCATGTTGATCATATACATTTGTATAATATTTCTGTAAATGCTATTACAAACTGCTTCAACTTCAAAAGTGCATTGCCCTTTAATGACATGTACTGTAGCTCAACTGTGCCACCATAGGGGCGTCTTCATTAGCTCGAGCTGGGCAAAATAGCGAGCTTGTTCTGATCGGGTTAGCTAGCCAGATCAGGAAATAGCTAGCTATTTGCGTCTTCATTAGCCAGATCAGGCAAAATAGCGAGCTATTTGGTCGAAAAAATTTCCCAAGAAATCTTGGGCTAGATGGAGCTAGCTCGAGCTAGTTCGCGAAATAGCTCGAGCTAGTTCGGAGCGTCTTCATTAGCCTGAAAATTTCTCGATCCCGGCATGCATCAGCGCCCACGAGGCATTGCTTACGTAATAGGTTTTTACACGTGCGTGAATGCGAGCTCACAACCGAAGCCATGCGGTCATGGCCTATTCCTGTCGCACCCTGCTGGTATGTGCGAAACTCGGGATAATTTATGCAACCCGAGCTCGAGCTATTGAAGACGCGATTTCAACTTCAGGCTAGTTCCCCGGATCAGAAAAATAGCTCGCTATTTCGTCTGATCGGGCTAATGAAGACGCACCTCATGACTATAGAAATACCTCTAGATGGGTACTATGCTGTTTCCATAAAGTATGCTGTAAATTTGTGTGGAAATGGGGTTTATCATGAACAGCCTTAAAGTTTTCACTGGTACATTTCTGTACCATGTTCCTTCCCCTTTCTAGCTGGACATTTAATGGTATGTGTACATGTTTGTTAACCCTATTACAAAGTGTTTTCCTTTTAAAGGTACCTTTGTCCATCAACTAGCTGATCCATAGCACTGTTACTAAAAGGAATACTCGATGTTATTTCCTATCATGTCAAACTGTTTTTATTTCAAAGGTGCCTTGCCATTTAATTATATTATAGCTGATCCTTAACTCAATTAATACGGGAATGCAACCTCTTTACTACGATGTTCCAGTTTCAAATACTACAAATGTGGTGAGGTGCTTATTAACCAGGCTAAGCTTTCTCTTGCATGTTTTAATTTCAGGACCACCTTGCCCTTTAGAGGTAAGTGGAAGTAAGAGTAAGTCCAGTATCTTGGCTTGAAGGCTTCCCATGCCATTTGACTACCATTCTACAACAGACAAATAAAGACTGCTGTGAGGGACATGGTTAAAACTATAGGCACAAGGGGATCTCATCAAAAGGCTGCATGCTCTATAGGGGTGTCTTCATTAGCCCGATGTGGGCGAAATAGCGAGCTCGTTCTGATCGGGTTAGCTCGCCAGATCACGAAATAGCTAGCTTTTTGCGTCTTCATTAGCCAGATAGGGCAAAATAGCAAGCTATTTGGTCGAGAAAGTTTCCCAAGAAATCTTGGGCTAGATGGAGCTAGCTCGGAGCGTCTTCATTAGCCTGAAAATTTCTCGATCCCGGCATGCATCAGCGCCCACGAGGCATTGTTTACGTAATAGGTTTTTACACGTTCGTGAATGCGAGCTCACAACCGAAGCCATGCGGCCGTGGCTTAATCCCGTCGCACACTGCTGGTATATGCGAAACTCAGGATAATTTATGCAACCCGAGCTCGAGCTTACGTATCCCAAGTTTCGAGCAAATGAAGACGCGATTGCAACTTCAGGCTAGTTCCCCGGATCAGCAAAATAGCTCGCTATTTCGTCTGATCGGGCTAATGAAGATGCACCTAATGATAATAACATTGTTTTGAGACCACTCAATATCAGATCAGATAACAGGATTATTAAGATGAGGTTTATAATTCAAAATCTTATCTACCAACTTCAGGTGAAATAATCACCTTTTCGGTATCATTAATCACAGAAGAGCAGCTGACATTTGAAAATTTACAAATAGATGACACTTGATTGTGGTGCAGTGATATGTTATGCTATCAATGGCTCTCTGCGATGACATACAGACAGACAGACAGACAGACAAACAAGGTAAAATCCCTTTCCACCTCTACCCCCATCAAGTTTAAATATGTTGAACTGGAACAGTTATTGTGCACAATATTTTATATACACCTCAAAGATAAAAGCACAAACTCCCTTCCCACCACTTTTACTGGAAAACATACATTGCATGCATGCATGAGCAACGGTGTGATTTTAGGTGTCTGGAACAGTGTCAAAACAAGGTAACAAATTACTGACAAGAATAATATTTTCATGTTTTTTCTCCTTGCAAAGTAAGTCCAGAGTCAACTTGACATTTCAATGTATGTACATGAGCTAGTGGTGGCTTCCCACAAAATAAATGTCCCCTTTTTTTTTACCTTTCTTTTCATTAGATGTACACACTTAAAATAGCACATATGACCATGTTTGTCTGGTTAGTCTATTTAACAGAAGCAAATGTGTTTGTAGAGCACACAAAAGAGCACCTTGACTACCAAACAATACGTGACATCAATTATTGCAAAATCATGCCAAATCATTCTCTTTGTTACAGTACCAGGATGTTTTCTCCTGTGTTCATGAATCATGACCCAACTTTTCTGATTTAAATGTATCGTTCCACTTACAATACATGTACATTTTGGGAAGTTTAACAAAGCTGTCAAGCAACTATAGGCAATGAAATGTATTGCAAAGAATTTGTGTTAGTTTCCCACACTAACTTGTTTAATAACGTTTCAAAGCAGTGGGTACTGTAGTTTCGTGGGAGTGTAACCACCCGCTTCATACTACAAGAAGTAATCAAGATGTATGATGTACCCGTACCTTCTCGGAATCTGACTGCGGCTATTGAACACCCTAAAACTTCTTACAGGTACATGTGCAGTATAGGTTCCTGGTACTGCACAAAGTATTTCTGTAGGCATACACTGTACATGTTATACATGTAGCACATCGAGTCTTCACTTGGATGAGTCAGCATTTCTTGCAATGTTATGTTTGTAGATACTTGAAGGGTTGCAAGCCTCAAATACATTTTTCTGCACTCTACAAATAAGGGATCCATAAAGTTAGCCTTCCTTCCATACTGCTGGGCATTTTCAATCCTAACTACATGTACAATATATTCAATAAACACGTCTGGCAACAGTAGACTACTGTAATCATTCTCAATTCCTTCTTCGGCTCACCCAAACGGAGGGAGAAAAGAAGAGAATGAAGATGTGACTAGTCTTGGAAACACCAGACACTAATATGTATCTTTAAATTTGAATTAGCCATGTCAAATGCCTGGAAGCAAGACTACCATACAGGTTCAAGATTCCTCCATTCCCATTGTTAAAATAAGCCCAATTATTAGACACAGTACTTGGGAATGTTGCTAACTATTCAATGTTTATGTGCATGTGCATGTGCATACTGTGCATGGCATACTGTGCATGGCACATCCATTGTATACATGTAGTATGTGAATCATTGTCATGTATTGTGTACATTGGTGTATTCTGCTTTATGATTCAGTTTTTGTTCCAAGGCTCTTTCCCCCATTACATACGTTCATGTGTAGAGCTGCATCTTGTATGCCTTCTTACATAAAGACATCCACATAGACACAAGGTCAGCTTCAGGAACATTTACATACTAAAATGGGCAGATAACACACCATTACATCATCAAATATCGTCTTAGTAGATGTGAGTCATGTCCATTTCAAGGTGTTATTTCACAATCCATCTCCCTCTCCCCTCTGTATTCCCTCTTACATGTATCTCACTGCTCTCTGAGCGGCTCTTTTCAAAGCCATTCCGAATAATAACAACACAATCTTTTTAAGGACTACAATATTTAGTATCTTATCTTATCATTTACTTACAGTTCTACATGTGTTTAATTATATTCTCTTGTTTTTTTTATAATAGTGAACAGCCTGTTTCAGATGTCAGCCATTTTCTCTCTTTGTGTGCCAGATGAAATTCTTCTCTATTACAATTGTGTGCATGACTTATGAATAAAGTCACACGTGGCACCAACATGGTTAAGCGGACAGATCACAAACCTCATTTACAATGAAACAATATCAATTTCCACATGAATATTGGAAAAGTTTCATAGTAAATATAGCCTGACATCTCTGATTAAAAGATTTCAATTCACAGATCTGGGCCCTGTAACATAAAGGTTTGCAATCAACATCATTGTTGCATGCGCGTTTTGTTCAAAAGACTGACCAGTAACCAATCAGAATCTGTCTTTCAAATTTGTGATTAATCGCAAACCTTTATGTTACGGGGCCCTGGCTGTAGTAGACTAATCAATATCTCCTTCTCTGATTTAAAAGGTAGAATACACTGGTGACTGGTCTTGTGCGGACTAGACACTTTTGAATTGTCTGACAAAAAAAAATGTCCAAGAGCTTGGAAACCAGGCAAGACATTATGTTTACTGTTTGTATTCAATGCAGGTACGTGTATAGTACATTTGATGTACGTGTACATGTAGTTGTTGGCAATAGACCAATTCACATGAACATGAATGACATATTCACACATATCACAATAGTTGCCAATGACTACCCAGAGGCTTGACTTGGGTTTGCCTGGCAACACAATTCCGTTATAACTAGTTGTTCAATTTTGTCTAAATTGACAGACAATGGTGATGATGGCAACAGATAAGGAAATGGTCGTGTAGTGTATACATACATGTACATGAAGATGTCTGTGTATGAAATTTTCCTTCCAAAGGAACTGTTGGCTTAATACAGTGTACATAATTTCAATAATGAGAATACTGATGCAGTATGTAGCAGTACATGTTTACAATGGGCATGTACAGTGTCCATGCAGTATATATAAATTGCGTAGGTACCTGCTACATGTATGTATGCGTGCAGTATTAATCTCTGGAACATACCATGTAAGCTCTGTCCACATATGTCCCAGTAGAGTATACATTACATGCTGCGCTCTAAGCACAGCTTCTATCCCAGGGCAAAATTCAATATTCCATTTTTAATCAAATTGAGAGTGCCCCATGATGCGCTTACAGACCATATGCTCCATGCATTATTGCCTGCTGCTATCAGACCTTAAAATACCTCCCTGCAGAACTCTACACCAGATGCCCGTCGCTATACTAGGCAAGGTTTCTGTCTCCTACCACTCCAGGGATGGGCACCACCAACTCTACCATCCTATCACTTTCAATTACAGGTACCTGACTGTCTGCCTGAATGGCATTCACCTTCCTTCCATTGTTTGCACACAGTCAATAATTTGATTAAATTTGGAAAATTACTTCCTAAGACAATACTTATAATGCCAAGCACTTCCTGCCTGATGATGTTTTCAATCAATCTAGCTAACGTTGTGTTTAGCCAATGATGATACAGCTTTTTCAGACTTGGGATTGATTCGTTCGTGTCACAGTTTTATGATATCAGATCAGTATAGAAATGACTTAAGGCCTCAGGGCAATAATGCCTCCGGCAATGCAAAAAAAAAGCCCCCATGAATAATAAGAAAAAAAAAAGGTCCTTGTGAAAAAAAATCCTTGTAGGTTACATATGATGCTTGAAAATAAGCCCCGGCAAATACATTTAGAATTTTTCTCTAGACAGGATTCAGCTTCATGGTTCATGAATTCTATACTCTACACAGTAAACTTAATGGTGATAACTTACATGAACTTTCAAATTTAGTACTGTACACAAGTAGTTATGGTTTTAAAAAGAGGATTTACTTAAATGACTACACAGGCTTGTTGTTCCACTTTTATTTCACTGTCAGCTGGGTACACATAATGTAACCTCGTATTTATTTAATGATGTCCAAGGTAACCATAACAACTGTACACATCATCCCATTTGATGGTGATGCCCATACACACAGACGGTTTCCTTAAAAAGAGAGCAAGTAAAGACTCCATCATACATGTATGTGTATGTTCAAACCCTACAAATCTTTAAATGATGCACTGTAAGAAAACACAATTACAGTAAACTGTATAATCACATGGTAATCAGCATGAAAAAACATGTACACTACCTGGCTTGGCGATTATTACAAAACCAACAAAGTTTTCAATATAATGGTATCTGAAGAAGATTATGGTAGATATCAGCTGAGGGTTGACGACCATGAGAGCAAAGGTTATTCAAGAACGGTTGACAGAATTATACAATGTGTACTGTACCAGTACATGTACTTATTGCAAGTCATCGTTGTGTATGTGTTTGTGTGTGTGTGTGTGTGTGTGTGTGTGTGTGTGTGTGTGTGTGTGTGTGTGTGTGTGTGTGTGTGTGTGTGTGTGTGTGTGTGTGTGTGTGTGTGTGTGTGTGTGTGTGTGTGCGTGTGAATTCAGGTTTGTACAGTTATAAAAAGAAATGGTAATTTACATTTATGTCCACCTTTTGCATCACCCCCTGAAAATCATGCTTTGGGTTCGAACCTTAAACTCTGCCGATTTCGAACTTCCACAGTCGTTTGGATTACACGCTCACACCACAACGCATAGTTGCCATGCAGTACGAGAAATCCACTGCTGGATGGGGAATTTTTTACATTTCATATTTCAGATGGATGGGGAATTTTTTACATTTCATATTTCAGAATTTTTTATGATTGTCATCACGATGTCGATATTTAAAATGATCCATTGTCATTGTAATACCTGAAAGTCCACAAATATCACTATATACCCTTTCTGTGCTAAAGAGTGTGCTCCTCTATGCAATTTGTAGGTATTACTGGTGCAAAAACGCATAAAAAAGCTAATACTATCAGCATCACCATCACCATTCTCCCCATAGAGTGACATCAAGCATTATTGCCACACTACCACAAGTACAAATGTACGTATGCAGTATCACTATTATCTACACAACAGCTCAAAGGAATTGGCATAGGGAAAGGGAAAGGGAAGGAGCCGCAGTTTTAAGCCGCGGTATATTTTGTCTAGTTCAGCATGAAACACAATGCACTAGCCTAAAAAGCATCATGTTTCAGCTGAACTGGACAAAATATACCGCAGTTTACAACTACGGCTCCTTCCCTTTCTTCCCTTTCCCTTTCCCTGTGTCAATTCCTTTGAGCTGTAGTGTATACTATATTTCACTCCATCACAATCATCTGTACTATTTTATCAAGACTCACAGTGCCATACTTACGCAGGATGCAGGGGGAAAAAAGAGTGTGCCAATATCAATATTAACCCCTTCCTCGCCAGATAAACAACATCAGTGTTCTCCCATCATTAACATCAACACCATCAATGTCATGCTACCACAAGTACATATGAATGATGGGTACATGTATTATCACCATTATCTATACTAGTTATCCTGCTCCTTAATCATCTTAGGGCATGTTTATCATCTTTTCAGAATTTGAAACGCGTTTCCAAATGCGTTTAAAAAAACGGTGCGTTTATCAACTCAATCGCCCAAGTCGAAAACCAGCCTTGTCACTGCGCAGCTCTACTGCGCCGTTACGCGTGCACTGTAGTACAATAGTGTGTGATCGATGTGTTTACGGAAACACATGGTTTAAAGTCGTTTCAAAACAGCTTTGCATTTTATCTCGCTTCTCTAAACGCGTTTCTGGCTCAAACGCGTTTAGGATCGCACAAATTTGCGTGTTTCAAAACAGCTTTCTGAACCCCATAATCAAAAAAACCTTTGCGTTTATCAACTCCCTGAAACTATTTGAAAAAATTTAAATGCGTTTGGAAACCTTAATTCTACCAAAAAAAGAGTTGATAAACACGCCCACAATCATATACATGTACACCATTGAGACTACAGTGCCATACTTACGCAGGATGCAGTGCTGAGCATATGTGTGACGTGCCGTTACACGTCGCTGCTTCCTCCACAGCCATATTGCCTAGGTTCGGAGTCTTCTTACACGCAAGTTTCTTCAACATGATTTCTCTCTGTTCGCAGTACTTTTCCTCAACTCGGCTTCGATTCAAATCATTCCCGTTGCTTCACATTCATGCACCGAGCGACAAGCCAGGAATCCAATCTGCAGTGTTTGTGTGCTGGAACATCTAGGGTGAGCTTCAAGAAAGAACAGCTGACCCCAAAATAAATATACTTAAGGAGCGCAAACGTTTCTGCATGTATGCTGCCTCCAAGCAGAATTGTGATGGACTAAAATAGGTTGCCGGATGCAGAAAGGTTGTCTTCTTCTTCTTCAACTTTCTCTCCCTCTCTCTCTCTCTCTTCCTTCGGAGCACCGCCAATCAGACTTTCCACTCAAGATGAAAACATTCCTCCACTAGACGCGAATGTACAAACACGGAAGACAATTTCCGAGAAGGGGAAATGAAGGCGGGAATTGGACACGAAGCATGGCGAGGTTTGAGCGATGCAAATACCAACCAAAGCTTTTCCCCAGATTGGACAGAGCTTGAAGGAGCCCTCACTGGGTTTTATTTTTCAATCCTGACTTGAATCGAAGCACTGCAGCTACAACATTCAGGCTGATTGATGTCTTAACTTGAGTTCAGTCGAACATAGGCGACAAGCATGTTTCAGTCAGTCATAATATCACTGTGCACCTCCTTGCTTTTACAGAGTTCCTCCATGCACATGTCTCATTATGAATTATAGTGCTGGACACAGGTTTATTTGTTAGTTCACAGCACTGCCAATCTATACAGTATTCTAGCTCACGATGATAGCTCTCACATATTCCCTAGGTCGACCGGTCTTGCACAGAGGACTGCTGCGAACTGATTGATCACAATTATGTTCAGTCTAAATATAGAAGCTGTCTGACGAAAATCTCTGAGTAGGAAAACAACAGGATGTCTCCAGCTAATTAGTGGCCCCACATGTACAAATTCATGTGTTTGTTTCCTGACGGGAGGAAAAGAACTACAAGATATATTTTTAATCACTCGGTTTCTCCTTGTTATTCTCGTCACAGATCCTTCCAAGTAAGCTGTTTACGACAGTGTGTGTCATGCTGTCCAGAATAGAATGACATCAGAGGTTTCCCTCCTGGATTTTACAACACAACGATGAAACACATTCCTCCGCTGAGTTATTACTCCGTCCTTCAGTCACGGAGCGCATCCTGAGCCGTCAACAGACCGTCACCCCTCCTGTAATGGCTGCCAGGTGATTTCTGGGAAGTGGAGATTCCCTCGTGTCTAGATCACTGAGATACAGAACCATTCACTCAGTTTCCCACTGGGTAGGCATGGTAGGTCTTGAGTCACACTACTTGGTGCTGAATGAGTCTGCCTGCTTGCCTTGTTGTGAAGGCTAGACTGTAGCTAGTATACTGATAGTACATGTATGCATGCATGCACCCAGCATGTATGCACAGTGGGTAGGCGGTACAGTGTACAGCCCCTCTCCATACTAATAGCATGCAGCCAAGCCAGCTGATGGGACTGTGCAAGAACAATGACCTTTAAACCACTGTTAGTCTAGGTTGCAGACCCAGTCAGTCTGTGTGCAACCCCTATCCATACATGTATGAATAGCATGCAGCGAAGTCAGCTGATGTGACTATGCAAGAACAATGACCTTTAAACCACTGTTAGTCTAGGCTGCAGACCCAGTCAGGCTGTGTGCAACCCCTATCCATACATGTGAATAGCATGCAGCCAAGCCAGCTGATATGACTGTGCAAGAACAATGACCTTTAAACCACCGTTAGTCTAGGCTGCAGACCCACTCACACTCGTTACAGTCTCTCTCCAAGGGAATAGCATGCAGCCAAGCCAGCTGATGAGACTACTGTACATAAGAATAAACAACCTTTAAACCAGTGATAGTCTAGGCTGCAGACTTTCTCAGGCTTAGAGGGCAATCAGGTGAACTTGCACTGTACTTTTCTCCATATCCTACAGATTGTACATATGTAGGTTCTGGGTGTATGGACACAACCCAAGTCTACAAACAACTGTGTCTGGTAAAATAAAGACTATGCCCTCTTTCCCCATGGAGAGCAAGAGGGAAAAGGGCAAAGTCTTAATTTCCAGACTCAGTCATGTCCATGCACTCTTGGAGGGATGCTTTCCATAGCTTGAAGATTGAATTGCTTTCCTCATCAATCTCTCAGTTAAATGCAAAAACAAGAAGCTGAGAGCCTTTATAACAACAAACATTTGAATACATCACAGATATAAATGATGGTCCCCATCTTTTTAAGTGTGTATCAACACTTTTTATTTCTTAGTAAGCAAAGAAATAGTGTGGTCTGATCTCTATGAAATTATATGAAACATGTCACTTACGTGACAGTCGCTCAGTGAACAAAGTACAGACGTAGGTACTATGAAACACAATCTGAGTAACTTGAGTCCATCAGACACTGGCAAACCGCACCCGCCCACATGCATAATAAACTTACCTACAATTGAAGAAGTTCACCAATGCAGAAGGAACTTACTCGGACTGTGGTGTGGACATATCATGTATGAGCGATGTCCCATTTCCTCAAAGACAACAGAGTTGGCACTGCGTCCTACATGTTCATGTAGCATATTTTCAAATCTTCAAGGATGTAGCAGGAACTACCTTTGGTATTAAGGGGGGCATAATAAGAGTCCTAGTTTTACGGAAAGAGTGGTTGTTTTGGTCCCAGGCAGGGTCTAGGGAGGGAGGGAGCTTGCTCCTGAGGTGGGGATCTCACACCCATTGTTGTGCAGGTTTCTGGTTCTCTGGTTTTAAACAACACCACTCAAGCGAAACTGTCCCATTCAGACATAGCCTTTTATACTCTTCTGGGAAGTAAAGAGGGTATTACTGTAGATATATATCAGTATGGCTTACAAACTGCCCCCTAAGACATGACATATCCTAATAAATGGGCCTCAGTAGTAACTGATGGGGGCGGCATGGGGCCCAGCTTTGAATACACGTATGATATCTAATTTTCCAATGTCGATGAATTCCTTCCTGCCCAAAAATACATATAGGCCGTGTTTATCAACTTTTCAGAAATTTAAATGCATTTCCAAAGGCCTTTACGAACGCGTTTCCAAACGTGTTTCCAAACGCGTTTAAAAAATGGTGCGTTTATCAACTCCAAAGACCTTTACGAACGCGTTTCCCAACGCGTTTCCAAACGCGTTTATAAAAAGGTGCGTTTACCAACTCGATCGTCCAAGTCGAAAACCAGCCTTGTCTCCGAAAACATGTGGTTTAAACACGTTTCAAAACAGCTTTACCTTTATCTCACTTCTTTAAACGCGTTTCTGGTTCAAACGTCTTTAGGATTGTACAAATTTGCATGTTTCAAAACAGCTTTCCAAACCCCATAATCAAAACACCTTTGCGTTTATCAACTCGTTTAAACGCGTTTAAAAAAATTAAACACGTTTGGAAACCTTAATTCTACCCAAAAAAAAAGAGTTGATAAACATGCCCTTAGTACACCTTATTCTAAATGACAAGGGACCTCTATCCCACACCTGATGAAATTGTAGTCAGCAGTTTTCATGTTGTTTCTAACTGAAGCAGGGCTGGTAGTGCATGCCAGAGTGTAGCCCTAAAACTCTCCACAGATTAAACCAAAACAGATCGTTGATATGCTCGACCAGATCTTTGGAAGAACAAGTCCTTTCTGGCTTAGGGGATTTTTATGGAGCTTTGATGGTTTCTTTTTTGTCCTAGATCCTGTTACAGAACAACCCTTCCCTTCTAGATTTCATACAGCCAATGAACTGGGATAGTGTTTCAAAAAGTAGGTTCATGTGCAGTTCTGCATATATGTAACACTACTGTCATGCAATAATTGTGGCAATATTTAGTATCAACCATAACTTTGTATCGCGAAGAAGGAACACTATTTTGTGATATATGGCCTTGAAGTTAATAATTATTTTTCTGTGCATGGTCTCAATTACATAATAAGCACCAGAATAAGCTGAGTATTTACTTACTCTCATTAACTCTTTGTATGCCACACAGGACCTTTTTCACAACTCACAAACAATTCCCATGGAGCAGCAGTTTATCTGGCACACAGCAGGTTAGTGGGCGTGGGGGGCCAACCAGGATATGGGACTTCCCCTGAAGAGTCCAGTATGGTACACAGCATATCCTGTCCTAAGCCATTACTTAAATCTACTGGTGATGCTCATTATGAAAATAGAAATAGCACCAAAAATGTTTCACTAACTTTCGGTATGGGACATTTCAATCGTGGGTCCACTATGCAAACATGGCATATCCTGGTACTACTCTGTGTCTTAGATCTACTGGTGGTGCTGATTATGAAAAATAGCACCCAAAATGTTTCATAAACTTTCTATATCCTGTCATTAAGCAAACACATCATGTAACTAAATAACTACATATATCCACAATGTTGTGCAACAATATAATATGCCATTATTTCCTATTATTTACAAACATTATGAACTAGCACTTTGCAATGAAATTTGACTTTTATCCACTGATTTTTCTGTGTTCTATCAGAGATACCTTTCAGATTTTTTTCCCAGTGAACCACCAGGAAATCATCTTTAATGAAGTAGGCGAGGAGGAGAGTAACATTTCTTAAGATGTTCATCTGCACTTACTTGCAGACCAAATAAAATCAATCAGCTGTATCCTGGTGCAACCATGAAAAAACTCTCTTGGTTAAAAACTGATATAACAAAAGAGAAGGGAAAAAATGACAAATAAACATGCAGCTATACACAAAAATAGTTCAAGGTTACATACACAATGGTGAGACACTCAGAACGGTTCTTTAGAAATGTTCTCCTTTTAAAAAAAAAAATCTTCCCTGGTACTGCAGAAATATTCAAAACAACTATTAGTGGGTGGCTGGTTGCCACTCAAAGTTTCCATGAAGGTTTTTCTTTCAGAGTTGTCAAACTTATTTTGGGTATGAAGACATGGTCTCAGGCAAGCTAGGCTGGACATCAGAACTTCTTGTTATTGATATTCATAATGATGTTCTTGTTATTGATTGACAAAACCAATAATTCTACTCACATCTTATTAACATGTCATTCAAATTGCAGTGTACTTCCACTAGCAAAGATTTATGGTTTAGAGTTAGAAGAAAAGGTTCAGGTGGGGGAAAGGGTTGATCATTACGTTAGGGTTTATGGTCAGGGTTCTAAGACAGGATACATGTAAGTTCAAGGTAGTGCTTTTAGATAAAATTGGCATAGACCAGAACTACAGAAATAAAATACATATCTTTTATACTTAAAAAAGGGGGGTGGGGATGGGGCCACTCTCTATCTAGGTGGAAGAAGGTGCCCCCCCCCCCCTCCCTCCCAAAGCCTATAATGAGATTTACAATAGACCGAGGTGGGCAGTAGTACACGGAAAGCATTATCCTAGATATTCTTTATCCTGGCATCCCATAGTACACGAACATGTAAAATGTTTTTTAGGTCATACATTTTACGACTCCTTTTCAATAACTGCATTATACAGCTTGCCCATAATCATCTTATCTATGGCATTCATCCAGATAGCTGGTATGTATGTCATGTACTTTACTGATAGATCTTCAGGGTCTAAATGATGAGACTACAATGATAAGCTGCAAGATGGTAAGATTATGTCGCTGGTTGTGCAGTGAGCTCACTCAGGAGTGTGTCAACAGATGGCGCTCTTCATTTTATAAGTTAAGTGCACATGAACTCTAACACATGAACTTCACGCATTTGGGCAAGGGTTATTGCACATGGTATGATACACTTTTGGTTTTCTCATTCTCACCAGAGCATAATTGAGTAAAACTTCTGATGAAAAATCTCATTCTCTTCAAAACATTCAGTGTTCTGTTCTAGTTGTCTCTCTTATCTTGTTATCAGTCTCCATAATATTTGTCTTCCTCTCCCCTTCCCACATCTTGCCCCTCCCCCCCCCCCAAAAAAAAAACTCTCTCTTATGCTTTTCACACTGGCAAAAATTTCCTTAGCCCTGTACTATAGGTGGGGCTAAGGGGGGGCCTTAGCCCCACCTATAGTACGGGGCTAAGCTTAGACCACTTTCTGTTCACAATTATTTTTACCAACGTGGGCTAGCACCACCAATAATTTGGGATTATTTGGCCCTGCAAAAAAGCAGGGCTAATACTGCAATTGCAGGGCCAAGCCAAATAGTCCGGGCTAAGAGCGCCAGTGAGAACAGAAACGAAAAATAGTCCCAGGCTAAGGAAATGCGGTGTCAGCTCTCAAGGCCGAAACGCCGAGACCAATCAGATAACGCCCGACGGGCGAGTGACCTTGATGCGGAGTGGTATGGTAAAGAGCCGTGGTGCAAGACGTACACTCGTAAATATTCATAAGCTGTCGAGAAAGTCCGGGGCTAACGACTTTGAGTGAGAACAGCTAGTCGGGTTTAAGAAATAGTATGGGGCAAAGAAATACCAGTGTGAAAAGCTTAAAAAAATAGTACGGGGCAAAGGATAGTACGGGGCTAAGAAAACCCAATGAGAAAAGGGTATCTCTCTCTCTCTCTCTCTCTTTCTCTCTGTCTCTCTTTTTTCTCCCTCTTCCTCACTTAACCTTTTCTCTCTCTCCTTCCTCAATCCACAATTGAAATATGTGTACATTGCTCAAAAACATCATTTCACACTAATATACCAGAACATGTAGAGGAAGTGGTTTAGTGGTTGTTTTTGTTATTCATGGACCATGGACACATTCATACAGAATAATCAATATTTGAATTACCAGGAAAAACAGGCGGAAATCCAAATGTGTTGCTCAAAAACATTAGTTGGAATTACCTTGTAAGTTTTCATTAATGCACACATTTATAAACATGGATCAACATTCAAATAAACAGGAAACACAGTCATTGACAACATGTATGTGATGTTCAAATATACTAAAAAAAAAAAAATATGATATGGAGGACTCCCAAAATGATTTTTTAATGAAGAATAGATAATTGAATGTAATTCACTTTTCAGAGAATAAACACTTCCTTTGGTGACTCTTTAACAGGTTCTAACCACATCCAATGTTATTCTATTTCTGGTAAACATCCTCATTTATCACAAATCAACTGAGTAATTTTTCCTATTTCCATATGATTTGCCTAAGTATAAGATCATATTAGAAAACAATGAGCTAGGAAATGAAACTAATCATTTGCTGGGGCTACTTTTAAAGGGCATATACTGTACTGGGAAGGCAAAAAAGCCTTCAAAATGTAATTGTTAGCAATCTTATTGCCAATGGTCTTAAATTCATGTATTGTCTATTTTAGATGCTTGCTGTAAGTTATTTGCCCTTAAATGATCCACATTTTCAGTTATTAGTGATTGAATTACAAATCCTCAAAATGTTCGGGCCGAACAATTTCAGGATTTGTGATTTAATCACTAATTACTCAACATGTGGATCATTTGAAGGCAAATAACTTTCAGCAAGCTTCTAAAATGGTCAATACATGAATTTAAGACCATTGACAAGAAGATTGCTAACAATTACATTTTGAAGGCTTTTTTGCCTTCTCAGTACAGTATATGCCCTTTAAGCTTGATGTCATGAAAAAAATATCCTGTACTGTACAGGGGCTTTTTTTGTGTTTAGCAAGGGCTCTTTCTTGAATTGTAGGGGCTTTACAACCATGAGCCCCTGTGCCTTACTTCAACCTGTACACTACACTGGTGCAACGTAATTAAATAAAAGCACACAGGTGATTGTCAAATGTAAATACATTTATGTATACAGTGATAATCTCCATTGGAGTGCTACTGCACAAGATTGTACATGCAGTATGTGCATACAGAAGCTGTTGCTCGAATCACCTCATGGAGAATCACCTCTATAATTATTTTTGTTCACTCACTGTAACAAACCTGATGGGCCAGTGAACACTTCATGTGTCTGCTATGGGATTTAGTTAGAAGGCTGAACCATTGGTCACTTTATTGTGATGTAAAATACTACAATGTAGATCTTGTCAGATCAATGACAAGCTTATCCCTGCTTTCAAGGACTTCATGTTTGTTGGTTGTTTTTGTAAAGGAGTTTTGGGAAAAGGGGTGTGGTACATGTATATCATTGTCAGATTTGAATTTTGCAGGGCACTTTATTCAGAAAGCAGACCTGGGTCCCATATCACAAAGAGTGAGTTGCTGTTTATATTGCAATACACCATATCACAAAACCATGACTACTTTATCTATTGGAAGTCCAAATCTGTGCATGATTTTGAAATAGATTATCTAGTAAAAATACATCCACACAAAAAGCAAGCTAAAAAATAATATCAATTGCAAGTTATGATTGGTATCAATAGATTAGTCATACAATTGATATCAATCGTATGATCAATCGTAGCTCTTTGTGATACAGACCCGAGCTCACTTCTCTGAACGACTCAAGAAAAATTTCTTTAGATCTCATAAAAAGTTTCTGATTTGCTGTTTTCTTTCTTCCTCTCTTTTTTTCTCTCTCTATCCAACTATACCTCTTTCTACTACTGTATGTCTTATGTCTGCATATCATTCTGTGCATTTGTCTCTTCATTTTTCTGTTTGCTTGTCTGTCTGTCTGTCTGTCTGTCCGTCTGTCCATCTATAGCCTCTTTCTATCCATCTACCTCTTGTTTCCTCTCTCTTTAGGACCATTTTATCAGATGATTAGACATGAATGTACACATATGTCAATTACAAAAAAATGACAAAAAATATCTGAACCAGGAAATAAACCTGATCAGTAAGTAGCAATATGGGGCTGTTTGGTAACACTCTTTTATACATGTGCACATTTTGTGAAGGTAGGGGCAAGGTCCACGTGGTAAAATCAATATAAAAAACACAATAAAAAAGTAAAGAAATTCACAGAGGCAAGAGGGATTACCTCCAAACATCAGCCTTCTCAAATAGTAATGGATGTATGGATGGATAATCCCGACAGGATTACCAGTAAAGGAGATTATAAATCACTTGGTCCTTCCACTGACTGCATGTATATCATTGATTTCCAAGCATGAAGTATACATGCACCTTGGGTTATAAAATACATAATGTACATGTGTCATTAGACCAAAACCATTTGAGACCATACACTTCCATGTGCAGTCAACATTTGTGTATTAGACATGTTTTGTTTGTTGTTATGGTGAGAGCACAACTGGTTTTACTTCTGGAATCATTGTATGGACGTATTAAGCGATAATTAAATGACCATAATTATGGGACAAAGAAGGAAAAAGGAACTGAGCTTCTTGAAGGGTTCAATCGAATCAAAACTAAATAAAGTAGCATTTCTGACAATGGCATTGACAGAGTAAACAATGACAGACTGAAGGAGGGGGTTTCCCAAGTTGTCTTGAAGGCATCCCTTCAATTGAAGTCACAACATAGACAAACATAGATGAAAGGATTCATGCTCTCACTACCATATACCACTAGATGTATGTACAAATGTGTATTTGTAAAGAAACAGAGATCCATTTTTATTTGATTTCACAACTCAATAAAAGCAAAAAGGAAGACTTCCTTAGATGCACATGACTTATACAGTGTACAAGTAAGCAAATTCATGGGGGCTCAGGGCAGTAAAGCCCCCACAATACAAAAAAAAAGCTCCTGCAAATAACAAAAAAGCAGTAAAAACCCGTATGAATGATTATAGATGTATATTCTCTTTACACTATGATACATAAAATGATTCAGGGTATCAGATACATAATATCATACTTGAAAAAAAGCCTCCCTGAAATACTATCCATTACTATGTGTACATATACACATTCTCTTTGCAGATCATGATCAGGCTACTGACTGTGTGTACAGAGCAAATAACCTCTACAAGGAGGCAGACAAATGCAAACAAAGGCTCTATAAATTTGATCTATACGTGTGTACACTCATTTCTAAATCCATTGGACCATTACTTTAAAAACACCTCTGTCCAAGAACTTTGTCAAATTGAAAATATCATTTCTTAGTGTAAACATTCAAACAGGAAATACTTTATGTTCATGTATGTACATACATGTACTGTTATCTGAATACCATACAGTCAGACAATACAAGGTACAAATTTACATGTATGTTCATTTGTGAAAATGCAACATTCAATTTATTATGTTAAATGACCCAGGGTCAATCATACCAACACTGATCTGCTTGTGGGCAGTTTACAATTTTATAGTGGTGTATTCAGAAGCTTCATGGCACTCCAAATCTATTGGCAGAAGTTCTTCAATGGGACTTAAAATCAACTTCCTTCAATCTGAGGGAAATTTAACAGTACATAGTTTCCATGTACAGCATGGACAAAACATTTTGTCAGTCTCATCTGGTAATTGATAATTAAAATGACAATTTTATAATGAATGGCTCTATAAAAAAAAAATGTATCAAGAACATCTACTTTGTACATGTATCTTTGTTCCTGGTATTCTTCTGTTTTATTAGCAATGCTACAATTCTTTCACGGAATATTCATACCATATTAAATGGAAGTCAATTACTCTTTGGTACATGTGCAGATGTGCTTACTTCTGTTTGATTCAATTTATTGTCTTATCTTTATTCTGGTGTTCTATCAATTGAACTTACATGAAATATTTGATTTATGAGTGTGTTGAGGAATTGTTTCTTCCCTTTAATGATAATTGTGTGATGCATCACTCTTATTAGCCAGATGCAGCTCTTCAAGGGAGTCAAAATTTGTGAGATGAGGCAAAATGAGATATTATCTCCTTGAGAGTGGGGAGAATGAAGCCTTTGGCGTTATTACATTGAAAATTAAGTTGTAGGTTTTCTTATCTGGTAAACTGCAAATGTCACTAGGTTTTTTTAGAGTCCTGAACAATGTGCAGGATGGAGTACATAATACACCATGTGCAGGATAGAGCAGGATAGAGCACATACTACACCACAGTAGAGTGTGTGAGTATGCTACAGAGTTCCAATTTGTGGTATCTCATCATGAACTTGGTGCAAAATGGGCTTCCAATAATCATCATCTCAATACACTTTGAAATCATGCTTTAAAAAGGCTGATTCTACTGTCAGATGTTAACCCGCTCAGTCTTATAGGCAATTAATGGTGTTATAATTGACATGGGGCTATCAATGGTCAGTACTAAGTGGGTTAAATTTTCGTCAAAATGAGACTTTATTGCGGAAAATGAATGTGAAGTTCAATTTTAGTGGATGATTTTTCATAGATTAGTGGGAACTTATTTTTCTTGAAACATGCCCTACATGTACACTACAGTACATGTACACCACGCAGAGCAGGACCTTGGCATGACTATCACACCTTTTGTAGAGACCTGACGGGGCATGAAACTGACCCCTTGGGCTTGGTGGTGTACACCATTGAGAGGGGCTCTTTAATCAAATCAGCTCTCTCAAACATGGCTTCACAAATTGTCCTAGACACCTACATACATTGTATGAAGAGCATTTTCCTCAAACAGCCCTAAATCAATTTTTCATAAAAAGATCAGTTATTACTATCGGCACATTGAACATGTTTGAAGCAGAGAGAGGAAGAACGCTTTCAGCATTCCTGGTAATTAGATTTAGCAAGACCTACATGGAAAATATTGAGCAGCCTTATTTAAATTTTCCATCAACATCCATACAACAAAACCCCAACAAAGAAACCTGTTATTCTCTGATATCATTATAGTGGATTTTAGGTTTTCCTAGCTGCAAGGGAATTGTTGTCATTCTAAATAAGCTGATAGACACATTTCATATCTCTATGAATTGGCAACCCAAACCCCCAGACAACATTATTCTGTCGGCATGGGCACCGCTAGTTGACATAGTTAATGGATTTGCTAATGAATAACTTTCATAAGACAGGTAGCCCCATAAATCATCTGAAATAATTCTGTTCATGTACATAAACAGAAAATGGTACGGCAAAACTGGGAAGCAATTTATGAACACTTGTGCATATTTCCACAGCACACTGTCTTTGTCTATACTGTTAATGGGAATTTTTTTTTTTTTTCTTTACTGGCCTGAAATACTAACATCAGGTTTATCAACACTTTCATGACATGGTAGTAGTGCACATGTACACAGGGCTCGAATTACCCACCGGCAAACGGCAATTTGCCGCGATGCCCCCTCTCCTTGCCGCGTCGCCCCTCTCAAAATTATGATACTTACGGCAACTTGTTGCCGTCCCCTTTTTCAGTTTGCCGTAATGCCCTTTTCCCCTAAACGTACGGAAACAACATTCTTTCGCACCAAACTAATAACAGCTTCGATTCACAAGCGCATCAGAGCAGTGTCGGTTCATTTTCAAACGTTCAGCGTGATTACAGCCGACTCGACTCGTGCATGCTCGCACCGCAGTGAATGGGATTTTTTTTTGTAAACACGCTGCCATTCTATTACCCGAACTCACTCCCTCGTACCTTCGTCCGAATAGCCTATGTACGTTACGTACCCGAGTACAACTTCAGGGGGGTAAATGCGATGGGAGAGTTTTCGTAAACAAATGCAATGGACATTCCATTTATTGAACTCAATCCCTCGTATTATTGTGCCCTTCGTGTCAACGTATGTACATCGAAGTAAAGTTTACAGCGGGGGGAAAGTTTCGATACAGGCTGTTGCATTACACGCAATGTGCCATTGCGGCTATTTTCCAAGTGCGATGTTTCGGCTCCAACCAAAAAATTACTTTTTTTCTTTCCAGGGCTCTTTTTGGAGAAACTTAAAAATTTTCCAGGGCTACTTTTTCATTTTCCAGGGCTCTTTTTCCACTTTCCAGGGCTACAATTTCTGGAGCTATTTCGCGTTTTTTTTGTTTTTTTTTTATTTGTGTGTGTGTGTGTGTGTGTCAGGCGCGTACGCAGGATTTTTGTAAGGGGGGGGGGGGGTTTACGAGAAGTTGATGAGCATGGGGGGTGGGGGGTGGTAGTGGTGGGTTTTGGAGTGTTTTTTCTTCACAAATTTCTCAAACAGTGCTCTTAGTGGGTGGGGGGGGTTCAGCCAAAACAAATTTTTAAAAATGGAGGCGAAAGAGGAGGGGGGGGGGGGGGGGGTTGACCAAAAAAAAAACGAAAAGGGGGGGGGGGGTTAACAAATTAAAAAGTTGATTCAGGTTAAATACTTCATTGGCGTCAGCGACTCAGCTCAGTCAGAGCCAGGGGCATAAACGTAAACATGGCTGCACAGTACATACGGTACGGTAAGTACAGATTGATATATATCTTGTAATCTAAATTTAAGATTTGATAAATGTTATGTAGATCTAATGTAGTTGAATCTTGAAGATTTTCAATGTCAAGGAATATGAAAAAAAAATGCACGGCAAACTGTGTTGCCCGGCCATAAATGGTCACAACGGGATAGTCACAATCAAACAATAGCTCTCCCGTAGTTACGGCCGCCTTACTAGTCGGCAAACTGGTATGCCACAGCAGCTGCCATACCCGTTTGCAGACTAGTAAGGCGGCCGTAACTACGGGAGAGCTATTGTGACTATCCCGTTGTGACCATTCATGGGCAACACAGTTCGCCGTGCATTTTTTTTCATATTCCTTGACATTGAAAATCTTCAAGATTCAACTACATTAGATCTACATAACATTTATCAAATCTTAAATTTAGATTACAAGATTTATATCAAACTGTACTTACCGTACCGTATGTACTGTGCATGTTTACGTTTATGCCCCTGGCTCTGACTGAGCTGAGTCGCTGACGTCTGACTATGCATAGCATAGCACTAGCAGCTTGACGGCCGAAGTTTTTAAGCTAGTTTGAAGTTTGAGAAAAACATGGATAAATTCCTGGTTCGAGCGGCTGTGCGGGAAGCCGAAAACTTCTTTGCTCTAGTCGAACCGCTAATGAACGGGTCATTAGATACTGATCCCCTGTTGTTTCCGCTCGAACCAGGAATTAATCCATGTTCTTCTCAAACTTCAAAGCTCGCCACAGAAGCATTCATTATTTATGTACCGCGTATGCTTTGCATACACTACACACTACAGTACACGTACGATCATATGCATGGCCGACTGGCCGTCTAGCCCAGCGCCAAGGCCTAGCTAGGTATGCACTATGCATTCGTATCGGGCGCGCGCGCATGGAAGAAACTATGAAAAGCCGTTCCCGCCAAAACGTGTGCCAAAACCATACGCGTGCAAGTCAGAACGTACGCGTATGGTTTTGGCACGCATTATGGCGGGAACGGCTTACCATAGATATCGGGCGCGCGCGCATGGAAGAAACGCTCCACACGCGATAGATACTGCACTACACACAGCATGTATTCAGCAGTACAGTGAGTCGGTGAAACATGCTGTTTGCTTGCGCGCTCTCAATCTTCGCTGTGCAAAGTGCCGCAGTGCAGTGCGCGGCCGTCAAGCTAGGATTGGCTGCTTGTAGTCTAGTCGTATTGCAAATGTTACGGGGGCAATTTCCTATTTTTGTGTCGCCCACGAAATTGCATTTTTGGCCTGTTTCGGGGGCTCTTTTAGGTGTTTCCGGGGCGAATTCGCCCGCCGCCCCCGTGTATTTTTTTGGTTGTTCGGCTCGTTGATCTAGATTGTGAATGAATACGAGCGAATGATTTTGTTTCGAGTTTATCGATTTACGTTTGAAGAAAAATAAATTGTCTGGCTTTATTCGAGGAAGCGAAAAAAATATTTGAAACATGACAAAAAGGGCATTAGGCCATATGGTCTTTTCCGTTTCAGCAGGTGAAAATGGACATTCCGTTTCCCCATACGACTTTGTGTAGCGGTACATGAAAAAGTTTACACAGAAAGTCAATACGCATTGAGTAGCGATGTTAAAATTTGTATCAGCCACTGTACCAACAACTCATTACAATCCACTTCAATCGGATCAATCGGCGCACAAAAAAGATTTTGACAAACACATTTAACATAAATACATCCTCACCTTTCACATTAATAGCATTTTGTCACGATTGAATGGAATGTTGATGGGTAATTTGGGGGGGTTTTGACATCGTTCTGATCAGTCAACGACTTTATCCCATCCGCCATTATTCGAAAACGCGATGTCTTCAACGTAGAGGGCAGCAACACACGTCTGTGTTCAAAGCCGTATATACATACGCTATGTGCATGTTTTCCATGCGGCCGACCCCGGCCCGCGCGAGGCCAGGGTGAGGGGTACAATCGAGTGTGCTGGAGTCGAGTGCAATCTGATTATCATGATTGTAGTGAAGTGAGATCGTGTTTTGTGGCCATCTAATCTTTGAATTTCGTTGAGATTCTGGAGTAATTTCTGTTGCTGTTCCGTGTATTTTGAGGAAAAACAAGGCTTCCAATGAAAGTGTTTACATAAATGTTAAAACATTAATTACAAAATCAAGACAAAAATGACAATATATCAACAAAATGTAATTTCATATTTAAAATAAAGGCAACATTTTAATATTTAAAAATAGACAAAAAGAAACATGTTGAAAAAATTGATATTTTGGGGGCAAATCATACACACTACAGCAACGTTGGTTGATGTGCATCGTATTATATACTATTTTACATGCGGCAGCCATCTTGGGAAAACTATCAAATATCAAATAATATGGTACACCCTCCTCCTCTTTTTAAAAAAATCCGGACGATCAACATGTACTCAATTTTACCTGGCCTTACGGCCAAATGAAAAAACAAACAAAACAAAAATTTTTAATGTTTAAGCCGCCATTGGGGGTATGGGTTTGGGAGCCCTTTCATATTTTAGGGATTTGCCTTGGTGCCCTTTCATAATTGTCGGTTTTTGCCTTGGTGCCCCTCTGACCTAACTTGCTGCCCTTGAAAAAAGTGAAAAAAGTGCCCCCCCAAAACTAAAAGTTGCCTGCCCCTAAAACGGGTGACTTTCGAGGCCTGATGTACATGTACATCAATGCAATATCAAATTGTAACACTACACTCAAATCAATCACAGTTAATATAATTACAACATAAATTATGAAGATTAGAAAATCGTTTGCAGACACTTAATTTTAGCATACAAACATGCATTGTGGTGACATGTGTATTTCTACTTGCCTCTCACAGCATGCCCTGTCTGTTAATAACCTGTGATAATCTCAACAATAGTTACACGTATTTCAGGGTCTTACTCTTAACGATTATGAAACTGGATGTCATTCCTTTCAAGTCAGCAAGCCTACTGTACACCATACTAGTCTAAAGAAACAGACATTTGTTAGTCAAAAAGTCTGCACGACAGATACTACATCTTCCTCCTATGTTTACACTAATAATAATGATTACCTGCTTTTATATGCGCTTTCTAGTAGGAAGGACCACTCCAAGGGCATGATTAATACCCTGGCTTTAGTCAAGCAAGCATATTCAGCACTAGGGGCTACAGTTGTTGTACCTGGAAAAAAATCCTGCCAGGTACCCATTTACTGCACCTAGGTTGATCTCTGGACAAACACTTACATGGCATATACTGTACTGGGAAGGCAAAAAAGCCTTCAAAATGTAATTGTTAGCAATCTTCTTGCCAATGGTCTTAAATTCATGTATTGTTTATTTTAGAAGCTTGCTGAAAGTAATTTGCCCTCAAATGATCCACATATGGAGTAATTAATGACTAATGATTAAATCCTCAAAATGTTCGGGCCGAATATTTTGAGGATTTGTGATTTAATCACTCATTACTCCAAATGCAAATCATTTGAGGGCAAATAACTTTCAGCAAGCTTCTAAAATAGACAATACATGAATTTAAGACCATTGGCAAGAAGATTGCTAACAATTACATTTTCAAGGCTTTTTTGTCTTCCCAGTACAGTATATGCCCTTTAAGAACAAAATACATGTACCTTGTCCAAGGGGTTGCACACCGAGTGGGGCTCGAACCCAGGATTTCTCTACAAGAATGAAGAGTTCTCATCACTATACCGTACCTCATGTGATGAAGCCGTGTCACAAAGTGAATCTGTGCGTTTAGACTAACGTTGTACAGGTTTTATGAGCCTATAATGAAACCAATATGAGAGACAATAGCACAATATGCTGTAACACTTCATGGGTCATTGAGTGATTAATGTCTGTAAGGCTATCCTAATATGTTTATCTTCCACAATGACTAGCACAATTCTCCCTTCCTCAAGTTCCTCTCTTATTTCTTTTAGGCAGATTTGGCTTCCATGTTGATTCCCAGGGTAATTATTTCACATAATCTCTCACATACACACGAGGTTAGCTCTAGAGACTTTAAGGGAAATAATCACTCGGGGAATATATATGGGCAATACTACAACAAGATTTTTTAATCTGATTTCAGACATACAGTACAAACATGTATGTCCATGTCAAAGAAAAAAAATCAATTAAAAAAAAATTCATTTTGTACCCACTCAAAAAATTGTGTGGTCGATAAGCTCTATTTGAACATTTATCTATACCTTTACCCTTTAACTTAACCTTAAACCCTTGAAGTTATGCATGGCCCCTGGCTCACACGATGTCATAAGACAAGACAGCCTCGGACAGGAATTCTTCAAGCATTCAGTGACAGTAGACAGACAGCATGTTAGTAATCATCCAATGTAAAGCAGGCAATCACTCTTATCAGTTAACTGGAAGGCCTTCAAAGTGCACGTCCACACATACACATCTACCATCCCCGGGGCCAGGCCGCAATAACACTTTCAGAGATAATTACGGAGCTAATGGGCGCTCGCATTTCACAGTTAAATTAACCTATAATCAACTGTGGGTGCACCACTGGTACATTTGCACAATGTAGAATGGTATACTGTGTATACTGCAGTGTGAGATCGTGTTAAGTTAAAGTTTCATAATTAAGTACATGTTGGTACGGAGTAGGCCCTTATCAGGGGAGTACCGGTAATAATTAGGAATATATAATGGTGATGTGGGTATCTGATAAAGCAAGTGGTGTTTCTACTTCATTGGACAGGAAGTTTCCTCAATTTTATGGTGTCCTTTAAGTCATAGCTTAAACTCAATAACTATACATGTAGGTTGATAAGGCTAGGATCTGGGCTAGAATAGGATAAGGGTAAAGGTATGGTAGGATTTATTGATCAATGCAATTGTGTGATTTTATAGCAATTTTGAGGTCTGATCCTAACAAAAAAAACATTTTAACATGCACCACAACTCTCAGTACACATGTATGGATTTCTATGACTTTTCAGTATGCACATACATTCAATAACTACATACTAGTACTGCTGTATGTACTGTACATATATGCTGTCGAAGTATAAATTCCCCAAAGCGAGAGTTTGCAAAGCGAGAGTGATTGGTTTAAGCAAATATACAACACGACTTGATATTACTACAAGTAGCTCCCATCAAAAGTTTACTAAGTCATGTACATGTAGATGTGGATATTTTACTTGCAGCTTCCTAATTAAGTACATGTACAAGTACATGCATTTGAGGGGGGGGGATAAACCTGTATTTGAGATTGTACATAATTTTCAGGGAGGGCAACACAAAGCTTCTACCCACACCATGAGATGACACTACCTGCACCTCCAATGCAAACATTGACTCCATAACAGTTTTTGTCTGGAAATTTTCCCCTGATTTTGTTGCTTTGATGGCTCTTACAACGGCAACTGATTGTAACTGTTAAAACTTTTCGTAAATGAAACAAATGGTAAAGGGAAAGGCTAAACTAAATTAGGATCTAGGCCTATACCTTAAAAAAAATAATCTCTATAGGTGCTCCGCTTTCTTGACAAGACTGAAGTCAAGATATTTCTCAAAATTTATATAAATGAATTAAATTTGGTTTGGCATTTAATCTTTCACATAGATCAAGTTTCAACTTATCATCCAATTTTTCTTTGAAATACTGATTCTGACAAATTTAATCACATAACAAAACACTTATCAGAGTTTGAAGACTCAGATTCGGTGAGAGTCATGCCATACCCAGGGACATCGACAGGCCATGGTGCATCATATGGACATGATGGACGAACGCAAACTTTCCTGCAAACTGCTTAGATAATTTGTTTGGCGTTGACATCCCCTACAATCTCAGCAATCATGAATAACAAAAGCTAGTAATGCTTATTCTGACTTAGAACAATGAACATAAACACGCTCATCATACGATTTTTCAAGGCAACCAGCAAAATACTCTTACCGCATCCCACCCAATCGCACCCGGGCCATATTTGGTCGGTCGATCACCGTTCGGCGGCGGCTGGGGACGGCGGAAACATTCTCCTCCTCTGGTAGGCCGCTAGTGCCATCCTCATCAACGCTCCGCATAACTAAAGCAGCCTTGTGAAGCTGGTTTCTCCGCTGTTCGGCAGACATGACAGGCGGTTTTTAAAACCCCTCCAATATTTGAAAGCAATGCAAGAGTTTTCAGAAGCTTAGATGTTTGATCACAGTTCTAAGTTTACACTACGTGAAGCTGAAAAGTCGTGATTCAAAGTTTCAAAAACTCTGAACTTCAGTAAACACTTCAGTAGTTGTACGGTACGGTACGAGTAGTAGCGCGATATACGCGCACACACTCTCGATCGTACACGCGAACCTCGCGTACGTAGACACAGTATTTTTTCACGTAGCGACCGATATGCGGTCGCGAATCGACGTGCGGGATGCGTACATGACAGGGGGGGGGGGGGGCACATACAGTTTGTCCATTCAGTAGGCTAATCGACAGTCTACTCTCAAAACCTGTGTTTAGAAGATGAGACTATTATAACTAGTGTGTGAATTGCGTCTCAATAAACATTATGAGAGCTAGTCTAGACAGTTTCAGACTCTCTCAACTGACCAGGGAGATATGAGTTTCGACTCAATGAAGGTCTTGAGGGTCATCATATTGCACAAGGCCTTGGGGAAGGGAATGGAAGGGAAAGGGGGGGGGGGGGGGGAGGTTGGCCAATGGCCCTGCCGGTGTCGGACTACCTACGTCCGGCTACACGCACTACCATTTCGGGAAAGTCGTTAACTCAATTCTACTCACACAAACTGTTTTCAGTTCTCCAATATTCCACGCACCATCAATGACTGGAATTTATTACCACCTGATATCCAGAGCATAACCAATTAACAGCGACACATTTAAAACTGCAAGCAACCATTTATTTTGTAATCAAGACCCAAGCAACAGGAACCACATTGCGCATCCCCCCACCCCCCACCCCCCCCCCCCCCCCTATCCTCCTCCTTTGGTTTCAAATGGAATGTTGAGGAGTATCCCAAAGAAGAAGAAGTTTAGGACTGACTTCCTGACGTGAATATGCGTACTGCATACAATCTAACGCACCGCAAAGCCACACCATTACCAATATTTACCTTCTCCCTTTTTTAGTCAGCGCCATCTCTCGACCAAATTCGCTCCAATACGGGACTTTCCCTACTCACACCCTATGCAAATCTCAATGCCACACAACTCCGACTTAAGTAAACATCAGCTTCTTCTTTTCCCTGGCTCTTTCAGGTATCAGTCAGCAAACACACGAGCTTTGTGTCCTTGAAAGAAATATTGACTCAAACCATTCCTCTGTACTTTGGCTATCGTAAAATAAGAAATGGTGATATAAAGTATACCTTTGAAATTTACTCCTTGTTCTCTTTTTTTTTTTGAACTTGCTATGATCAGAAAAAACATGTTATGTCTTGATAGGTTCCCATGTTCAATCCACACTATAAATAAAAGGTTTATCACGGGAGCACGTACATGCTGACAAGCCCTGTTTTGTTTAAGGTTCCTTCTGCAATTGTATTACGTTAGAGAGAGACGGGTGCGACGGGCAAATAGCGATAGACAGAGAGAGAGAGAGAGAGAGAGAGAGAGAGAGAGAGAGAGAGGAGAGAGAGAGAGAGAGAGAGAGAGAGAGAGAGAGAGAGAGAGAGGGAAAAAGAAAGACAATGAGATATAAAGATAGAGATGGAGAGAGAGAAAGAAAGAAAGACAATGAAGGAAAGAGAGAGAGAGAGAGAGAGAGAGAGAGAGAGAGAGAGAGAGAGAGAGAGGGAGAGAGAGACAGAGAAGGGGAGACGAAAGAGAGGGGGAGAGAGAAGGGGAGTGATAGAGTGGGGGGTAGAAAGGGAATTTTGGACAAGTAAACAAAGGTGGAAATGTAAAACAATTCGGGGAAAACTTTCATGGCTCGTCGAAAGGGGGAAATACCATCTGGGGCAACATTACGATCCCGAATCGATATTTTGTGCTCGGCTGAGTAAACTAATCCAGGGTATAACATGCGCCATTTGCCATTGCCAGAATGGTATTTATCCTCATGTCGCTCCTTCTATTCACGAGGTTCACAGCTTAATAATAAGTCTGTTTGCGTGTCATAAACTTCTGCTCAATGACGTATGTCTGTGTTTATTGTGCAAACATGCATCAAGGAAGCATAAAACGGGAAATGAACTGGAATGACACCTTGGTAATAATCGAGAATAAGACTAGTGTAAAAGTCAAAGAAGTATAATTTAGTAACTTGCTTCATAAAAATCAGACAATCATTATTACCCCTTTGAGTGTCAGACAAAATGCTACTCTTTGGGACTTGTGTAGTTGACTTGTGAATAAATTACACATGTCACACAAAGAGTTACAGAAAGGTGTGAATGTGAGAAACGCACGATTACCAGCATGAGATCCTGATCAGTGCTACTATCTACGAACTTCTCACTGATGTTCAGTACCATGCATACACGATACAATACGCAGATCCGTATAGAATCATAATGTCAGCTTTAGGGTTTCGTTGCCATATAGTGGAAAATATGTTGACGATTGCAGTTACGTTATAGTTAGTGCACCCCTGCAGAACACTGCATGAACCACAGTGAAAAGGTCCAGTTTGAGAGACTTGAGACTGGACAGTGCTATATAATTTACATACAACATGAAACACGTAATTTCGTAGTTAGGTGTTTGTCTCACATTATTTGATTGTATTTACCAAGTGGTCGACCGCTTATGAGGACATTCTAAGACTCCCCCCCCCCTCTCTTACACATAGCCATACACACACGCACACACACACACACACACATTATTGGCTGCCAAATTATCGTACTGTTAGTGGTGAAAAATCATGTTCAGACTTAAAATCTATCAATCGACGTTTTTTCGAGAAGAGACAACCTTATAGGTAAATCTATTTTCTAAAAATCGGTATGTGTGTATTGAAACGAACAAGGAACATCCATTATATTTACAAGAGATCAAAATGTTGATATGGAACGCGTGTACCGAATGGGCATGTCGAATATCAGTAGCAGTATTAAACGCAAATAGTTGTCAATACGGGTCATGTACGGAACACAGTCGATACATGAGAAACCCGGATGTGATCCAGATAATACTGGAAACCGAAGAGATACTGGGAACGCTAACAATAACAAGGCAAGCCAGTATCTCCTTGCTTGTACACAGGAAGGAACACTAGCTAAACTCAACTGTACGTCCAGAAACCCTGGAGCACAGACGCCGGAACTTATTAGAATGATACTCATGTCAGGTGTGTGTGTGTGTGTGTGTGGGGGGGGGGGGGGTGGTTGGCATTACGACCCCCCCCCCCCCGAAAAAATATATATGTCGCGTAAGTGATTGTAGTTGCTAGAGTGTTAATAAATCACATTAAAATGCAATACATTTACAAACGTGCTACACGAAATGCTCTCTCCCTATAGATATATGACGATGGCTCTCCCCCATAACACCTTCCCTCACCCTATCCACCCCATGCCTATATCCAAGCCTACTAGTATATCACTGTCTACTCTAAAGAACAACCCCGAAGCTAGCTGATTGCAAGGTACGTGTACTAGGTAGAGTCAAGGCCGAACACACCAGGGAGCGAGTTATTATCGTTATCGTTATCATTACCTTCACACGAGCAGTAATTGTGCGTGGGACCCGCAGCACCGCGTGTATATTTCATATCAGCTCCTGCACAGTATGACCATATAGGTATCAACCTATCGGTCCATGATATGATTGGGTGAGCCGTCTTTATTCCTATACTCCTTTACTCATAACCTGTAGTAGTAGCAGCATATACATGATATATATATATAAAACAGGTGATGTAAATATCTGGTTTACATGCTTCTTTTTCAAGATACATTTGGCCTTTGATATCTTGAGACCATGCACGTGAATGAAAGCTAAAATAACCCCCAAAAGCTAGGGTGTGAGGGAGTGAAATAAGGAACGACATCCCAGTATATATTTTTAGTATTTCAAGATTGATTTGGCCTAAGGTAGATGTTTTGAGTCATGAAATTGAAAGTCAGAATCATTTACACTAACATTAACGGGGATGATTGATGGATTGATTGAATCAGTTATTTCAACACAGAAAAGACCTAGATCAGTCCAGAGATGCTTTTCAATGAGGCTGTGGAGGGACTGAGGAAAGATCAAGGATACCTCCTTGAAAAGTCTAGAGGCGATTGAAAGGATGATATGAGACGGGGAAGAAAGGAGAGGAGACAATAAAGGGAGAAGATAATGATCAGATGCGAGGATAGAGGAGGAGAGAGGAGGACAGAATGGGAGACAATGGAAAGAAGGTTAAAGATAACCGACTAGAGAGAGAGAGGGAGAGAGAGAGAGAGAGGGGGGAGAGAGAGAAATAGAGAGAGAAAGAGAGAGAGAAGGGGAGAGAGAGAGAGAGAGAGAGAGGGGGGGAGGGCAGAAGAATTGCATGTAATAAGGTTGAGGAAAGAAAGGCGATCAGGAGATACCCAAGGAGATGGGAGAGGTGTAGAAGAGAGAGAGAGGGGGAAGGGGAAAGCGAAATATAAGGGGGGAGAAAGTGTTTGTGTGTGTATGTGTGTGTATGTGTGTGTGTGTGAGGGACAAAGACAAACATAGGGGTAAAAAGGTAGAGAGGCAGAGACAGGCAGAGAGAGAAAACGTATATGTGAGTGACCGATAGCTGACAGGGAGTGGGTAGGGAGAGGGAAAGGAGAGTAACGGACAGAGTGAAATAGATACAGACGGAGCGCTAGCAGACAGACAGACAGAGAGGATACCGCTGTCATGGCAACGCACAATAGAATCGCGAGAAAACCGGGAAAACGAAGGCGACAGAACGGCAACTGCCATGGATGCCCACAGGGATGGATGCATCATGTATCCCAAGCAAGGTATGGCGGTGGGCTTGGCATGTCAAGCTTGTCCGTGTGTTTGAGAATGATGTTCAACCCAGCGGCATCGCCTATCTGCGACCACATGCTAAACTGCTGTGACATCAGCTTAAACACGACTTTAGCCTGGGAAGATGTAAGAAGTTGGCCTGCCGCTGGTGCACTCCCTACACATACGGTGTCTTTAAGGGTGAAGGTGGAAGCAATAACAATACCATGCATACAGAAATACGCTACCACAGGATGGCGCATCATAACATATTGACCACAAATTCAGAATGCTTATTACAGGCCTTGTTTTCTAATGCAGAGGATCTGGGGATTCTTGGGGAAAATAAAGTTTAAGATGTCGCGAAACCATACTCGACAACGCCCCCGCTAAAGATTCACAGGCGACAGTCATTGTATACGGCAATATGAAGCTCTAATATATACTGGGGACATTTTGGGGAAACCCCCGAAAGAACACATTCACGCATGCGCGCACACACACACACACACACACACACACACACATACACACACTCTGTCCCTCTCTTTTTCTCATTCTCAATGCTCTTTAGATGTCATCGAATGAAGAATCCCGCCTAAATTTTGATAGCGAGCATTTAAAACAAATCTAAACTGGTAGAAAGGTCATTCCAGTTTGTTACTCTTTGTTCCTCATTGTATCAACAACAGAAAACACGACATTAATAATCGCATGATGAATGTTTCCAATAAAAGATGCAAAAGGGGCTGGTTTGCACGCTCACTTTCTTCTCACAACACCCGTAAGTCATTAAGAGGCAATTCCTCAAGCCTCTACCGTGATACAAGAGAGTAGTGATACCTAACCTTTTTGCCTGGGAAATAATGACAAGAAAATGGATGGCCAAGCTTTGCGTATATGAACGCCCCAATCCAGGAAATGAGAGCACTAAATCAAATTTGATCTGCAAGAATTCATGTCACGCTCGGCAAACTGTATCAAGACGAGATTATTGCGATTATGGTGAGAAAGTTAAGACGGCGCGCTGTCTAGTGAAAGGTCATATTTCATGACTTAATTACTGATTGGATAACTGCGATGGAATAACTGTATATCATGCATTTAAATGAAACGAAACGTTGAAAGAATCAATTAAAAGAAGGTTATTCAGATTTAGAATAAACTTTAAAAGGATGATTAGAAGAGGATTATAAAGGAAGAAAAAACGAAGATGCAATTGTCAAATTATTAAGAAAGAGAAAAAAAAAAGCCGCCTGTGATATCACATCAGCTATCATATCAAGCTATGTAACCATCACAAATAGAAAACACATGCAAACGCACAAACAAACAAGCTAACAACATTCATCCTCTTAGTCTTAGTCTTTTTTGTTCGGTTGATTCGGATGGTACTTACAGTAGTCTGCCCGGAAGCATGCTTCTATCATGTCATGTATTTTTCATGCCTTTTTGCAAGCCTCAACACGTGTTTT
The DNA here is from genome assembly GCA_963669155.1 of Arbacia lixula. Lineage (NCBI taxonomy): Eukaryota > Metazoa > Echinodermata > Echinoidea > Arbacioida > Arbaciidae > Arbacia > Arbacia lixula. The sequence goes on along the minus strand of OZ022591.1, from coordinate 964,404 downwards.
TTTTTCTTATTACAGAATGAACTCCGTTCAGAAATGAACGTCATTCGGGTTTTATGAGCTGGAAACTGAATTTCAGTGGAATCATAATCACCTTTACACAGAACATTTTCAAAGCTATTCGGAATTCAGTTACATTTTCGCACATGTTGATGCATAAGATGCACGTTCCCTAATGGAAGGTAGTAGAGATATTACCTTCCATGGTAACAATGACCGTGGTACTACTGCAAGCATTCCAAGTGAAGGTATAAGGACATTTTCAAGTGGATATGCATCGTTTTATATTCGCCAATTTGTCTCAAATCACGGTAATTCAAGCCGTGTTGCCACGCGCAGTCCACTTATTGACCATACAGCGTTTGAAAAAGTCACGTGCGATGTTCTTAATTTTAACAGGAGCGGGTGTGCGTGTGTTTGTGTGAGTTTGTGTCACAGTGGTTTGTGTGAGTTTGTGTATGTGTTTATGTGTCTGTGTGTGTGTATGTGTGTGTGTGTGTGAGAGAGAGAGAGAGAGAGAGAGAGAGAGAGAGAGAGAGGGGGGGGTGGAGAGGGATAGGGGGGGGGGCGTTGTGCAGAAAACTTGAGAATGTGAGGAAAAAATAGAATAATAAATTTAGGATCGAAGCCAGAGGAATGCCATATGAATAGAAAGGGAGAGAGATAGACGAGCATACAAAGACAGAGAGGAGGAGGGGAAACTTGCACTTTATCTCCACATTCACAAATCAACATTTCAGTTGATTATTGTTCTTCCTCTCATGTTTTTCTTGTCTTTCAGGGAAGGGATGTTGGGAGGTGGTCACCCCCCCCCCCCCCCCTACTCACCCCTTCGATCTCCCACATCGACAACATGACGCCCTATCACGCCACAGAACGGAAGTGAGGGAAACGGATACTGTCGTCTTGACCGTTTGACTCCGCTCAATCTCCGTCTGCATAATGAAGAGTGCATGCTTCCAGAAGGTGACAAATCCACTGGATAGAAAAACGCGCTTCCTTGCCCGACTTTGTATGGGCGCCTATGGCTAATTGAAACAGAGACCCCATCCTATAAACAGTTGTGATTCGTGTGAATCGATGGCAGGTCTAATGCGCTATTTCCAATGCACAGAGTTACGATTGAGTTACGATTGAAATGAAATAAAGTCAAAATGCGACCAACTGCAATTCTTTATTAGATAAGGTCTAGAATGCACAATATTTCGTTCTTGCTTATTTAACTTTCCCTATGCCAGATAAACATGTTTCTCAATGGCATTTTGTACGCATTGCTAATACCCTAGTCACACCAGAGGCGGAATAACCTGGAATGCCGTCGGAATGAAAATTCTAAGCACATTCCTGGATATTCGAAGTGCATTCTAAAAATTCTGACTGCATTCTGAGCGCATTTAATATTCGGGTCCATTCTTGTGTCCGGCCCGAATGTTTTGCTCATCTCAAAACTTTCGAGGTACATTCGAACTGGAAAAATATTGAACGGCATTCAAAGTGTAGTCCAACAGCAATCTGACTGCATTCCAAATCTGACGACATTTCAACAACATTCGAAACATCGCATTCATGGGAGAATCGCATCGCATAAAAGCACGGCTAGCTGTTGCTGCAACGTAAGTCAGCATTGAAGAGTCACTGAGGAGAATTCAAGTTCATGCCGCCAAGAATGATCAATTCGAAATTCCCTCCCGAATGTGACTCGAATTTTGAAGAAAAAAAATCATTTCGGCTGGTTCTGTTTGATTCCTGCTGATTCCGAATAAGTGTGACGGGGGATTAAGTGAAAATACACACATGTCACATAGGTAGTGCCGATGCTTAAAACTCGACCTTGTTGAAATGAGGATTTGACGCCTTTTCGAAACGTTCTCTCCATTTCTACATTTCCATTTTAATAGGCAGCTGGCGATTTAACAAGTCGATGAGAGGAGAAGCTGGACTCGATGAGAGAAGGCAGTGAGGAGTCTGAGAGAGGGTTGTGAGTCATCGCTTTAATCTAATCACACCCCTCAAGATATCCAAGGAATGGATCTAATTGATTGGGGGCAGTTGTTGATTTGAGAGAGAGAGACGGAAGCGGCTGGTCAGAGTGCGATATTTGTGGATTTGGCGTAAATAGAGTTGATTTGTTGTTTGTGCTGTAGATGCATTATTCCTGGGAATGATGTGTTTTCATGGGAACGCGATGAGGATGGAGAAGTTTTAAAACTAATTCTGATACAATTATTATAATCATGACAGTACATGTACTATGAGGACGATAATCAGACTGATAAGTTCTCCCTCTCCTTCTTATCTTTCTTTTCCTCAGACTCCCTCCCTCCCTCTTCTATCCCCCTGTCTCTTACTCAATTTAACAATCTCTCTCCCCCCCCCCATCTTCCTTTCTCCTCTTCTCTCTTCCATACAGACTCTCTCCCCACTTTCCTTCTCTCGCGCCAGCTCTCTTGTTCTGCCTTCCCCAATCACCCCCCCCCCCCCTCTCCACCACCACCCCCACACCTTTCCCTTTCTCATCCTCTCCCATCTGAGCGATCTCTCAAGCCTACTGCATAATGAAGCGGTCTCTAAATAAACCAATGGCCAGGCTATACCCGGGTGTCAAACACGGTTATTTCCAACTTATCCCCGAGGACTAAGCGACATTGTCGTCAAAGTGGAGCCATTAAAGAAATTGATATTTAATTTCTTCAAGTCCCTATCATAACAGCAAAACAAAACCCACATCTTCCCACTCACTTCAAACAATTTAGGTAACGTGCGGGTGTAAGTGTATGGAGTGGTAAAAATGTATCCCCCTCCCCCTCTTCCCCCTATTAAAGCCTTGAACAGTTTACATGAGTATAATTGTTATGGTTTGCGGGACACCCCACCCCTTCCCCATCACATTTGTAAAAAGGAGCAAAGATAAGAATGTGGTGAGAAGGGAATAGACGGAGAAAGTATAGTTTGACAATTCTGTATTTGTACTTTACTTCGCATGACTTATCTGTACGTGTACACTTGTTAGCGAGTAGCAATAAAATCAATATTAATCAATATCAATGTCAATGTTGATTACAATCAATTTTAATCAGCATCAATCAATATCAATTCCAGGGGGACAAAAGACAGGAAACCGATGTCCTAGTGGATACCCTACGGCTTGGGTCGTAGATCTTAAAATCACTTCCACGAACGACCCATTTACTCACCCACATTTTCAAGCATGCAAACACACACAAACATGGACAAGATAGATACAGACCTACATGAAAATCTCTCTCAAAATCAAAGCGAGAAAACTGGAGTGAGCAGATAGACTGTTCTGTTTGCCGTGCACGTGTACACATTGCCGTAAGCGTGATGCGCCATTTGCATTCGACTGTCTTGTAACGTGTATTGAGAATGAGTCGACATCTTAATTAGAAAGCTTTGTTCCATTATACCACGACGCATCACGACGGCCGGCCGGTGACTGCCTGCCCGCGAGACGGGGTGAATAGCTTCGTGACATCCGTTCTGCCGGGAGCAGCAAAAATAGCTTAAAGGAAGTGATTTCCTCTATTGCAGACAAAAACTAAATTATGTAGAAAATTGTTGGAACCACGAGTACCACATATATGTCCACTGTGGAATATGAAAGTGAACAGCGATGCGTGATTTAAATATACAACCTATAGCATGAAAAACGTACAGTTTTGTAGTTGGCCTCTAAGATTCAGCATATTTTCTAATGCAAAGTAAAGTTGAAGATATTCATGTGATTAATAAATGTTATACAAGTCATAATCCTTTATTATCACAAGGGAATGTCCAGGTCAAAATGTATGGATCTGACTGAGTCGCTTAGACGGCGATAATCACATTATTTTGTGGGTCTGCAGGCACTAGACATCTATTTATAGACGACCCGTTTAAGAAGTTTTTTTTTTAGATATTCACGAATGTGCTTTCCTAATAATTCTGCCTTTCTATGGAAATGGTGCTTTTATTTCCTTTCGCTATGTCTAAACTAGAACTTAATTACGATATGATTGATAACATGCATGATACAAGGATAGTCATGGTAAGAACAAAGAGTACCGAAGTGGTGTCGTCATGTGAGCATGTTGTCAAGACAATTGGTTCTAAACAAACTCACTTCGGTGAGAGGTTTAGCGGTCCGATATTGTCTATCGGGCTAGTGTTGGGCATTCCCAATTACAGTCCCCGCTGTGATCACCGCTGCTTGCTCTACCCGCATTGTTTAGAACCAATTGTCTTAACAATAATGCTCAAAATACGTCACACTTCGGTACTAGATGCACAAGAAATTCAATCCATTCTCAAGGAGATGATTGTATACATTTGATTAATGTGCTGAGTCTATCGCTTTTTAATCATACCAGTTTCCCTATTCTTTCTGTATTCCACGAATTGTATCATTATCCGCAAGTAACTAATGGAAACCCCACATCTCACTCGCGGCATACCGTAGACATATCATGCATGGATGGATTATCAGCTAACGAGTTTATTTCATCCATGCCGCCGTCTAGGGAACATTCAAGACGGGCAGGTGCTTTCTTTAAGACGCTGCACGTATAATTAGGCAATGCAAGGAGTATGTTGTCAATTACAAAAGAAAAAATCGTCCGTGAAATCAGACAACTTTCCATATTTCTCTAAATAAGTTGACGGCTCACTTTCATATATGGAACACCGTGTAATGGTATTGTGTTTTATCATGATTGTTGGGGTGAGCAAAAATATTTTGAGATACTACCGAAAATAATTAGTGTAGAAATAATTTGAGCCATAAGGAGTTTAACTAAGCACACTAAATTACCAGTGGATACCAGCTGCATAATTATTGACACCAGTGCGAGCCTTTGTATTAAGCATTGATGAGGAATACCTAGCATATAATCAAAATGGTACAACGTTCCTGTTCTGATCGAACAGGTGAAAATGAACATATAGAGTACCGAAGTGTGACGTCATTTCAGCATAATTGTCAAGATAACTGGTTCTAAACTATGCGGGAGCAAAGAGCTGTGATCACAGCGGGGATTGTAATTGGTAGTGCCCGACGCTGGGCCGTTAGACAATATCGGACCGGTGATATGAGTTTGTTTAAAACCAGTTGTCTTGACAACATGTTCATATGACGACACGACTTCGGCACGCTGTTAGTTTTAATACATTTCGATACCTAAAACATGTATGTTAACGTACATTTTCGGAGATCGGTTTCTTCCTTGCAGCTCATTGTGCGAGACTTAAATAGGGGCCTACCCAACATAGCAACGATTAACGCACATACAGCTGTAGTTTCCAAAAGATGTTAACTCATTTCTCATTGCTATTTCTCATTGCTATATTTATCACGAGGGGAAATATGACAAGCGCCAATCATGAATTTGTGAACCAACTGGGCAATTGAGGTAGACAGCACAGGAGCTGGAAACTTGACGTTAAGGACAAACTAGACTGGTGCGTGGGCAACAAATGTACGGGACAGAGTAAAATGGAAACTCACAAAATAACTGCTTTTGACCGCCGAATGACAACAGTGGGCAATTCCAATAACTTATTATAATTATTCTGTCGATAAAATCGATTACTGCAGTGATTCTAAGGACACAGTTATTGATGTTGAGACAGAATCATAAAACATTCTCATTCTGTTTTCATTATTCGTCATGAAGTTAGTCCATACAATCCTGATTTGGTGAGCGTATTAAGTTAAATCACGGTTGTTTGGAAGTAACCCACCTGTATTCATTACTCAAGTTTAACTTGACGTACTGATTGCTTGGAATTCTTTTAATCCCTGGACCATGGTAAGAACATTTTAAGTACCGTAGTGAGTGCCGGAGTGTGACATCACGTGATCACGTTGTCGTGACAACTCAATCTACGCGA
>OZ022591.1:951018-953518 GCA_963669155.1 Arbacia lixula | reverse complement strand
TTGACCATAACGATTATCACTAGCAAATTATCCGCAATGAGTAACATATTTAGCATTAGTACTTTTCTTGTTAGTATTCTACTCTTGATATGAGCTTTGTTTTACTGGTACTTTCCCAAGTAATGAGATTAATTGATCGATCTGTTCGAACTCTTATGGTTGTTTGTTCTTCCTTCTCCGTATTCCATCTCGTCCTCTTTCCCGTCCCGTCCCCTTCTCTTTCACCCTTCATCTTTTAGTGTGTGCTTTTTTACGCGGCTGCTCCTTTGAAGAAAATTACAACACAACAAAAACAATCCGCCGCCGTTGAAATTCTAATAACAGTCTCTTGAATCCAGGGCATATTTTGGTATCTAATTGGTGTCATATGATAAGATAGTGCTAATAATATCATCTTATTTACCTAGGAGTGGCCCATTAGTGAGAATACTGCCTTTCACGAGGGCCCTGCATTATTATACCCCAGTCACTGAATCAAAGGAATCCAGGTCCTTTTAAAGGGAGTATACTGTACTGGGGAGACAAAAAAGCCTTCAAAAGGTGACCGTGAGCAGTCCTCTCAACAATGGTCTTAAACCCATGTATTGTCCATTTTAGACACTTGCTGGAAGTTATTTGCCCTTAAATGATCTACATTTGGAGTGATAAGTGATTAAATCACAAATCCTCAAAATGTTCGGCCCGAACATTTTGAGGATTTCACTAATAATCATTAATTACTCCACATGTGGATAATTTGAAGGAAAATAACTTTCAGCAACTTTCTAAAATGGACAATACATGGGTTTAAGACCATTGTTGAGAGGGCTGCTCTCGATCACCTTTTGAAGGCTTTTTTGTCTTCCCAGTACAGTATACTCCCTTTAACATAACTGACAGCTACTGGGTTCGAACCCTTATCGTCCTAATTGAGAGTCAGAAGAAACGATCCACACTCACTTTTTGTGTTTTTTCCTAAACCACCGCGGTTCCTATAGCCTAGAAGCCGGGATCGTAATCAGCATATTGATGTTCTCCGCTCTACACTGTCCGCGGAAATGCGAACAGTGCATGGACTGGCAGCACTGCGCTTCGCCGCTGTCCGCTGCAATTAATGCTGTATGTGAATGTATGGTCGCTATGAAATTTCGCTTTTTTAATGACTTTTGCTACTCTTTAAAGATCGGCTTCAAAATGATGTCAAAATATTAATACATGTTGCTTGATATGAATGCATGCAATGTAGATTTGAATCTCACTGTAAGTGACGATGCTGTACGTGAAAAATAAATAACTTGTTCTCACAAAACTCGTTGTTTCAGTTGCTTTTTAGCTCTTTTTCACTTGATGCACATCAAGTATGCAGAATTAATCTTGCATGTATTAAACGATGACAGTTGCATTTGTCATGCTCACAACCAGATGTTTATACTGTTTAAAAACAAGAAGAGAAAATTGAATGACGTGAAAGCAAAAAGCTACTGTATTTCTCGTATTCATGTAAAGACCATCAATCATAGTCATTATGTGGATGTTCGCACAAATGGAAAATAAAAACATACCCTTTATCGTACTTTTGATAATCAATAAAAGAGAAATTCTTACTCAACATCCTTTCATATGCTTCGTGTGATTAATGTTCTCTTCTTCACTTTGATACCGCGGATATTACCTCTATCAATCATTTTCCACATACTTTTTGCTACTTCCTCACCCCACCATTGTGGTGTTGTGTGTGAGTGTGTATGAGTGTGTGTGTGTGTGTGTGCGTGCGTGTGTGTGTATGTGTGTATGTGTATATGTGTATGTATGTGTGTGTATGTGTGTGTGAGTGTGTGTATGTGTATGTGTGTGTGCGTGCGTGTGTGTATGTGTGTATGTGTATGTGTGTGTATGTGTGTGTATGTGTGTGAGTGTGTGTGTGTGTATGTGTGTGTGCGTGCGTGTGTGTATGTGTGTGTGAATGTGTGTGTGAGTGTGTATGTATGTGTGTCTGTGTGTGAGTGTGTATGTGTGTGTATGTGTGTTTGTGTGTGTGGGAGGTGCGCACATGACTGTGTATGCGTATGTTCGTGCCTGTGTATGTGTGTGTATGTGTGGAGGATTGAGAGTGTCATCCCACCCGCAGTTGAAATAAACACAAGTGTGAATATTTTACGAAGCATCCACGGAACTATCCCAGAGGAAGCGCACAAACACAGCACAACACCACACAATACAACACGCACATCATTTTATCCGCATGCCGTTCTGGCGGTGGTGATGGGGGCGTTGTGGCGTAGTGGTTGCGTGTGGGGGGGGGGGGAGGGGTGGGGCAGGAGGCGGGGGTGCTTTAGAAGTCATAGGGGATCATAACTCACCCTTCAACTTTACCCCTATAACAGACACACATGCATTCAAAAATGCACACACTCATTCCCACGAACGCAATTATAAACACGCACGAAACACTACAAACGCACGAGCGTACACAATGCATACCATTCACATAGACTTTCATATACTTCCAAAATAATTGTCA
>OZ022591.1:876018-946018 GCA_963669155.1 Arbacia lixula | reverse complement strand
CGATATCTATCTCCTCTCTCTACTTATTTCGAAATACCTTGTTGCTCTCATCCACCCTTGTGTTGACCCAACCATGGGAAATTAATTGGATGATAAAACTCCAACTTCATTGTATTATTTGTCCCCAGGGTACATATTTCCCCGCCTGGATAGATTTGGATCAAAGTCTGAAACGCAACATGATGTACCTGTTCGCCACACACGGACGAGCAAGGGTAGAAATCTATTCACCCTCCTCGCCACGGCGACAATGTGAGTAAGATGCGAACAAAAGACAACGCTAAGTTATTTGCTTTGTTCGAGTAATTCACCCAGTACTTCCTCATTTCTTTCGCAATAACACATGGGGAAAAGTGTGATATCTGAACTCATTCAGTACATATAGGTTTGTAGGAATGTAATACCCGCAGTCTGGAAGTCTGAGTAGACACACAGACTATCATTTCATGTCCGTGCGGTTCTTCAAAGTCCACAACTTTGCTATGTGTGGTAGTGATCCTTCGTCACGAGATAACGAAGAGGAAGATGTGGTTTTTAAACATTGCGATAAACAGTTTGATTTGAAGCCACGGGCTGCTGCTGTTAGGGCGTATTGATGGTGTTCCGCCCGTTATATTAACACTGGAACATAATCAAAAGTTAACGTTAACGGCCGAGCATGACTTTAACTTTGACCGCTGTTATTCAGCTCTTTTGAGGAAGTCGCGATGCTAGCAACATGCTGATCTATGGCCCGTGCGTAATGATGAAATGTAACAATCTTTGGATGGACATGAGGATCGTCTTCTGAGGTATCATTGTGACGCCCGGAGAAGACTTCGGATTGCCGGGACATCTTCTATTCTATATCATACTATTGTACTAACAAAACTTGTCAAGGGAAGCAGCGCCTAGTCAGGTGTCGTTGTTTCAATTGGAGGTTTATTGATCACACGGATTTCATTACTGCGCTTAATCTAAAATCCGGTAACCAAACTTCCCCTTTGTTTTGGTCAAGTATACGGTCAGATAACGACCTCACCGACTACAGGAAAATCACCAACAGCTCTAACTGCAAACTTTGATCACTATCAGGAGCATCGTCTACTCTGGTTTTGATACGTACTGTAGACGCCGTTCGAATAATTGTAAAGAAATCAACGACTAGATAGTATCCACATTTTCATCCTGCAATCGATTTGGCTGAGTCGCTTCAACCGTGTGGTGATTTTGGTTGCGAGTTTCACGTTCGATCCTCGTTCCTTACAAAAACTTAATTAGGCATTTGGGATTTGATCGTGACCATGGAGACCATGGGGAAACTCGCTGTCGTCTGCTTGGTGCTAGCAGTGTGCCTTTCTGGCGCCCAGGCTGACGATGTGGTAGTCAACGAGACAGTGTGCGAGGGGGAGGATCTATCCCTACCCTGCAACTACACGGGCAATGTGACTGAGATTGTCTGGTCAGTGAATGGGACGGCGAATACGGCGATGAATGGCTTCAGGGACTACATTATCACGATGGTCGAGCCAGGGGACGCAGGGCGGTACACCTGCTCGGTAAATGGAACTGTGAATACCATGTACGACGTCGATGTCCTCTATGCATCGGGCAACGTTTCTTCCTGTTCATCGACCACCATCGCAGCTCTGAACTCGACCTCGGGCGTCACGCCAACTTCAAATTCAACTACTGCACCAGCGAACGATTCAACGTCAGGAACAACCGGTGCACCAGCGACCGATTTAACGACGGCGCCAAGCGATGCATCAGCGACCGATTTAACGACGGCGCCAAGCGATGCACCAGCGACCGATTTAACGACGGCGCCAAGCGATGCACCAGCGACCGATTCAACGTCGGCGCCAAGCGATGCACCAGCGACCGATTCAACACCGGCACCAACCGACGCAGCGGACAATACCACAACTCCTGTGGCCACCGCTGGACCACCGTCGGAACCGTCCAACCTAGCTGCTATAATTGGCGGCGCTGCCGCAGGGGGAGCAGCGTTCCTCATTTTGATCGTCGTCGTCATCATCATCATTGTCGTTTGTTGTAGATCGAAGAAAGGCGGTGACATTGAAGATGGGGGCAAGGTTGCGCATCGGCCTAAGACCAAACCTAAAAAGGACGGATCCAAGAAACATCGCAGTACCATTTTGTCATTGCGTCACAAAATGCCGTTGTTCAGCGCTCCGTATGGAGACAGCGACGACGAAGACAAGGATGCCGCCAGCGTGAATGGAATTGACAACGCAAACGTCGACTCCATGATCATGGAATACCGACCTAAATCAAAAATTGCTGGTCAGATACGCGTTGACCTGGAAGCTGACGACGAAGGAGCAGGAACGATCGAGAACGGCTTCGTACCCACGCTCGGAGGAAAGCTTGCTATCGACAATGACGAGTCCGTCGCCGGCTTTACGGAGGGCCGCCTTGGCATCATGGGGCAGGGCACGTTCGGCGCGACAGACGCCAAAAAAGACGACGAGGAGGAGAATCCAAACATCCACGAAGATTACGCCAAAACTTTCAAAGCTAATAAACCCGGGGACGTGCAGTTCGACAACATGACGTATGGCACCGTCGTCGACGACGACGTCCAAGGCAAACAGACTGATGATGACGCTGCAGGGACCACAACGACAACAGACGACACACATCCCACTCCCGACACTACACAGGATAACGTTGGCCCGACGGCGGAAAGCGTCGTCGTGAACGGCGGTGGCGTCGTTGAAAGAGAGAGCGCTATGTACTCGGAAATTGACACGCCTATACCTACACCTCCACCTCCTCCCCCACTACCGGAAGCCTGTGCTTAAGTTTATACACATTTTTCACGAATTCCCGCCTTTATGTTGTTACAGTGTGTCTGTAAAACGGTGCTTATTATGTAATCTTGTAGAAGTGGAGTTATCAGGATGTTGTAATTGTTGATGGCCTGGATGAGCTTTTATCTATGTGCTCTTGCTGACTTGATGTGTGAAAGTTACATCGATCACCAACATGTTTTAGTTCTGACAGTTTGGCTGTATTTAGATATTTTAAGCAATGCACTTGATATGTCCTACCGAATTGATAAACCTAGCTTCCTATTTTAAAAAGTAGGCTACTCGTTCAGAAGTTCTTCCCTCTATTTACATAGGAGGGCGCTACGTAAAAGGTTGAAGTTACCATAGTCTTGTGCATGCCAGACCCTATTTTTCAGTTCGCAGAGAAATTGCCTAACAGCCTGTAAGCCAGGCTAGCATGAACGAGGGATAAAGCTGTCAGCTTGTCAAGAGAAAAAAATCTGACATGTCTTTATCGGATACTGCGTTTAATTTCACTTAATGTAATATGTAAATGGAGTATTGAACAAATCTGAAGATTTTTTTAGCGAAATTGGAAAGATAATATGTATGCGGAGGTGTTTGGCATAAATGCGTTGTGCCATTGATCACAACTTACAAGAAATACTTCATATTGTTTAACTACTGTGTATTTTCATTTCATTTCATTTATTTATTTCCACAATCAATTCACCAAAGTTCAACAATAACAATATGAAGAAAAAAAGTGTAACCCGAAACAAACATGATATTCACGTACAAGCAATGCTGACACACTATACTGGATGACTTGCATGCAGAGTGATATTTGTACGAATCGTGTCTAGTTCAGTTCCGCTCTTGTTACTTTATAGCGTTATGTACAAGAGTCTATGATGTTTATGTGTATTACATGTGACAAAAGGGCACATGTAGCATACACAGAGTTAAGGGGGAACTGGTAGTGTAGAGTTGTTACCCCGGTCGCATTTGGCGTGTGAACTGCAATATAAAGTGGACCATGAATTGTACAAGCCAATGAAGACCGATGAAAAGTCATTTTCGACTTACTATATTCTGAGGAAAGTTCGTCTCAAAGATATTTGTTTCTATATAGGTCTACCGTGATATTTACGCAAGTTTATTTGGCCCCGTAACAGAAAGATTTGTAATCAATCGCAAATGGCAATGGCCAATCAACATCATTGTTGCATGCGCTTTTTGTTTAAAAGACTGACCAGGAACCAATCAAAATTTGTCTTTCAAATTTGCAGTTGATCGCAAACCTTTGTGTTACGGGCCCAGCAGGATGCATGCCTGCAAGTTATCAACTTAATGACAAATAATTTCGCTAACTTTTAATTGTGTCAGCAGTTGCGTCATACATTTTGTGGAGAACTTCAGAAATAAAATGACCACTGACTGAACTAGTTGAAACACACTAGATGGTGCACTCTTCTAACAAGTAATGCGGACCCCACAAACATATTGGCGTAACATCAGGAAAGATTTTCGTCCGTTAGTATGATGTCGCATATTAAATGACAGATATTAAATATGTTGAATGTTCAGATTTGTTGTAATCTATACGTTATGTTCTAATTGAGGCCACCTTTCATGTATACTTAAAGCTATGAAGCGGATCCAAACCACAGAAACTGAAGTTCGGAATATTAAGTTTCCACTCTACTTATTTGTGTTAAATGTGCTCGAAGAACTAAAAAAAAACACGGAACATCCTCGTTGCTATGGTAACTGAAAAGGAATGGTGAAGTGGCTTGTGAAATATTCCAAAGACAGAAGTAAACTGGTTGCGCTGTAGGTGATGCTGTCTCACTTACGACATTTACGACGTTAAGTGTTTTTTTAAATAATAAGTGTTATGATATAATATGAAGAGTGTTATTTGTGAAATCACAATGTCTTCTATGTCATTGTACCACAACTCTTCAGGTATCGGTGATTGCCAACGCTAACAGTTTATAAGTGTGTTGTGTCATAATATATGTAGTCACATTATGTTATTGGCAAGGAATGTAATCTCATCGTCGTCATCATCAGTCCCTTGACTGGGTGTGGTCGTGGGGTCGCTCTGCTGTCGAACCTATCACTACTTCCTTCCATATAGAAATACAATGCATCGTTTATCGCATTACTTAGTGTGTCATTAATGCACACATTTGTTCTGTCTAGCTATTAATACGCAGGGCTATAAAATCAACATTTTGTGTGCCGGCACAACTGATACTGTATGGTTGCGATAGAAGGCACATGCTTTAAACAAAAAAATAAAGGGAATATGCTGTTATACTGGTCAATTGTCAATGGTCTTAAATTCATGTATTGTTCAATTGAGAAACTTACTGAAATGATCCACATTCGGAGTAATTATAGTGAGTAAATCACAAATCCTAAAAATGTTCGATACATAAAGCAGTACAGTAGAGCCCTAGTTTGTTCTATATCCCAGATGAGGTAGTGTTCATAAAATGGGAATTTCCCCGTTCGTCTAAAGTGAACAAAATCATTGCCATATTTGAAGTTGGTATTTCATTTAACAATACAACGCTTCTCTTTGTGTACGAAATATTTGGCCTTTTGCCCCAGTAGGTAAAGTTAACCGGTTTTCAAACAAGTGTGCTCAATACAAAAAAGTGTGTGTATGGTATCATCTGGGAACTATTCCTCATATTTACCAAGGATTCAAACATAGCTCAGAACGTGTGGGGACTTTGGTGAATTACTGTATGTCTAGCCTATAGAAAACTGTGGTAGACCATAATAACACAGAAAAGATGGGGTAATTGGGCGGAGGTGATATTTTAAATGAGAAGGGGGGGGGGGGGGAGCTGATTGCTCCCCCCCCCCCCCCCCCAATTATGTCGTCTCCTCTATTCGAGTCACTGAGGATGATGTACTTCTAGCTGTGTTGGCAAAATGGAATTTAATGATTTACATGTATGATATTTACTCAGTTTATCATTGTTGGCATTTTCTGTCAATCTTACCTGAATGAAAAATAGGTCATCATTGTTATCTATAAGTCACGTATTTATATGTAACAGAAAGTTGAATTGTCACAGCATTTATGGACATAAATGTACGGCCTATATTGAAGGCGATGGTTGATATCAGCGGGCATTCATTATGACGCCGTTATCCTTGCGTATATTTTCCAATTCTTAATCTATGTATGATAATACCTCCGCCCGATTTGATTTCAATGTGATTATTTTACTCGTCGCATTCAACAACATGACTGTCACCTGACTCGCTTGACTTGACTGAGGCTGAGAAATATGTGTTTTATATCACTACTTTATTTGCTGTTTCTATACTTCACGTTTGATCCTATGTTCACAGTGTAATGTTTATGTGTAAAATATAAATGTTTTTTTCCGCGGAAATTAAATGTACCCAGTAAAGCTGTAGAATGAAACCAACCCTCTTGATACCTAAAGCCCATTGATTTACTACACATGTACATATGGCACCGAGAGAGTTAAAATACAATCCTTGTGCGCACAGATCGGGAAAACTTGAGTTTATTCCATTGCATATAAAGACAAGTTGGATATATCACTTTCATGGCACTGTATATACGTATCCTATAGGCCTATGAGACTGTGGATATATTGTTAGATATATACCAGCACATTAAATGTTGCTTTTCTAAGCTGTATGTTATGTTCTGTTTTATTCGTAGTCAAATTCATAACAAGACTTAAACATATAGAAACGAAATATGAATTGTACATGCACCTGAACATAATCACGGACAAATATTCAGCCTCGATTTATGCGGTAAAATGTCATTCAAATGTTCTTTTGTATAGAAACGTAGAATTCTAACAACAGAGTACAGCAGGTTTTGTTGTCAAAGTAAATATTTTCGAATGCACAATTCATATGTCACAGTTCTGTTCACTGTCGTTTGATTATGAATGAATAACCCGTTGAATTGTAATCCTCCTATACATTACGCGGTCTCTCTTCGATACTTTCAAACTTAAGAGGTTCAAGGGATAGTTCACCCTGAAATTATTGTTGTTTCAATGAAAGCAGACACATGAAAATAAAAATATTAGTGAAGGTTTGATGAAAATTCTTCAAAAAATTAAAAAAGTTATCTTTTGAAGTATTGATTTTGTGACGTCACGTGTGATGAGCTCTACCATATGTTGTGCACATTTTTTTTTTTTCAAAAATGTGCATTTTCTCGAAAGGATATGCATCCAGTACCTGTGTATTTCATACATCATTAGAAATACGTTTTATCACAAATGAAAACAAATCCAATTGTCAAAAACAGAAAAGGAGCAATTTATGTGATTCTACTGTACACAACAAATGGGAGAGCACCTCGCACGTGACGTTCTTATTCTTTGACGGATTCTCGTCAAACCTTCACTTATGTTTCTATTTTATTTAAACCAATTTATCTTCAGTGTGCACCATCCCTTAAACTATCTGAGCGGCAGACAAACTTCTACTCTACTGGTATTGTGTCTTTTACCTGAGCAAAGGTGAATCAATGGCGGATAAAGAATTAGGTTAAGCTAATCCGGTCTTAAACCAGCTTCCAGAATAAACATCATGACAGAAAGCAAATACACACAACGTTGCATATGTACCGACATGACCAAGTCTCGTAATGTCACACGTGGTGGTCATGTTGATAGAGCAACCATAACTTAAGTCATAGTCAAAATAGTGGGTGTTTTTTTTAAGGCGATTATATATCTGGATCCGGGTATAAAGTCTTGCAAGAAAGTAAAGGTTAGATGTGGTAATATACCGAGAGTAGGTTTGTAATTGTTTACAAATCGAACAAGAATGGGAAAGGTTGTGACTAAGCAACGGCTTTGTCCATGATTACGGCTTCAGTACTCGTCGCCCCTGCTAGATCGAACCTTTAATAAGGAAAGAAATGTTAAATATATTTTGATTTCTTCTTATTTCAAGTGGAATTATGATAACGATGTTGCTATGCTATAATTGTTTTATATGTTGGAATCATCATTACTTCTTTTTTCCTGCGATATGATATGTTAATAGCAATAATAATATGTCACTTATTCTCTATTATGAACAAACTGAAAAAGTTTAAATGTCGATCTTTTTGTCACGCGTTCTGACTTTAAAATGCCACTTATTAATAAAAGTAGTTGCACAAGTAATTGTAACTGTATGCTGTGTTCCTTTATCTTGCGTACATGTATTTGTTACTCTATTTTCTTTCGGCAGGTATGTAGTCAATGTGATTCGGCGTTGCTATGTGTTTCCAAGTAAACGCTTTGAATACCAAATCTTGAAAATCACATTTGCTTATAGCACAGTGAATATGCCTGTGAAAATGACAGTGGTAAAACTGTTGCTCATGCCCGTGATTGGGGGCAGTTTTAAGCCACACACCTGTAATTATTTCCCCATAGGTGTTAAAAATGCTAATTAACACAATAATGAAGATAGCTTACTCGTTTATCTTCGCTTCTTGAAAATATGAATAGTAAGTCTTCTGCGCGTTTTTTGTTAGAGGCCCGGTACTGAGGCTACCGCCACAATGCAGGTACTGATGTGACTATGTGAGATGAAAATACTAGCATGAGTGCGACTGGGTACGTCTTTAATGTGATTTGTCTGAAAAGAAAATATATAACAGTTTTGGGTTTAATGAAAATCACATTTCTTTCAATTGACTCTCTCCTGACCTTCGAAATCGCCTGAGGGAAAGTGGCTCTGTGTGCACGTCATATAGCCGGGATATGCTTCAAGCAGCTATATAGACTAACTGCAATCTACACACAAATGTTCACAGTGACCATTGTGTATCACACCTGTTAATCCACTAGCGACTGCCATCACAGTTTCATTAATAATGCATGATGCTTCTGGTGGAAAAGAAGCTGCGGATTGGCATGTGTGATGCACAATAACGCCTCCATTTTCTTACGTCAAAACTAAAGGCCGTTTCGGATGACAGTGGGGCAAATTTTGTTTCAGAGAATAGGGTGATTGTTTTAACCCTAATTACGCTTTTTCGGAAGTGATATATTGTTTGAATGTCATCCAAGCTCATTGTATGGCTTATAAGCTTTCTGTAAATGAATATCTTCATATTTAGGGATTTTCTATGAATATCACCTTTAAATAAAATACAAGGCATCTCCACCCCTAGCCAAATCTCTTTCCCCATGCACTAGAAATCGGTCTTGACAACGAATTTAGCACTGAACTCACGCCGCGTTCTGAATGGCGCCACCTTGAGGTTAGAAACTATGAGGTTAGAAAAGATATTCACATGATAATCTTGTTTTTCGTAGAGTTACAGGCCTTTTAAATCCTTAAGTAATCAAGGCTGACGAAAGTAAAGTTAGGAACAAATAGATATCCCCTACAAAACAACAACAACAACAAACAAACACAAATTATTGGTAGGTTTAACCAGCGTGTCATTCATTTGTGATGGAGAAGTTTTATCCCTTTTGCAAGTTAATTTTTGTTTTTAATATGAGTGAAATATTGTTTGAGAGCATTCGTCTGATTACTTGAAGTTTAAAGAACTTTTAATGGAAATTATATAGTACTGACATTTACAGGGTCGTTAAAATCATAGTTTAGTATTTGCAGACTCGGGTATTTAAATGCTATATTGTGAAGTTCGATAGCTGCTCACCTTGGACATACTGGTAACTGAATAAAGGTGCATGCTAGATTTAATCTTAAAGTGCATGATAATGTAGACAAATAAAGATGACCATTGTCAACATCTGTTCAGCCCAGAAGAACTTATTGTGAAAGGGACAGTGGGCAGTTTTCCATCATAAATAAGCATTACATAATAGGCATAGACCTGTACTGGGGAATTTGTTAACTAAGATAATGAGGAGGGCGGCAAGATCGAAGTTCATGTGTATTGTCCACGTGAATCCCCTGGACAACGACTAGACAACGACAACGACTACAAGAAGGAGATTAAGAACATGAACAAAATGATGAGAAAAAAAGAGAAGAATTAGAAGGAAAGAAACAATAACGGAAGAAAAGGAGAAGCCTATTAAGAAAACGAAGTTGAAGAAAAAGAAGAAGGATGAGAATAAGAAGAATGAGGATATGAAGGAGGAGCTGGATGGGGAGGAGGAAGGGAAGGTAGAGGCGGAGGGAAAATAGCACCGAGATCTTAAAGGTGATCTTCATAGAAAATCCAAAAATATGAAGATATTCATCTACAGAAAGCTTAGCCATACAATGAGCTCGGATAATATTCAAACAATATATCACTTTCCAAAAAGCGAAATTAGGGTGAAAACAATCACCGTATTCTCGGGGACAAATTTGACCTACTGTCATCCGAAACGGCCTTTAGGTCTGACGTAAGAAACGGGAGGCGTTATTGTGCATCACACATGCCAATCCGCAGCTTCTTTTCTGCCAGAAGCATCATGCATTGTTAATGACACTGTGATGGCAGTTGCTAGTGGATTAACAGGTGTGATACACAATGGTCATTGTGAAGCATATCCTGGCTGTGACGTACGTGTACACAACGCCACTTTCCCTTAGGTGATTTCGTAGGTCAGGAAGAGAGTCAATTTAGTGAAATTTGACTTTCATTAAACACATAACTGAACACTTTCATGGCATGTTAGCTGCATAAATTGCTTTAATAACTCATTCAATTATAAAATAAACTATATTTATTTGATTTTATTTCCTATGAATATCACCTTTAACAATTTGAAACAATCCACAAGCGGCACAAAAGGGTTAAAACGAAGGAGGAGCTGCGTCAATAGAAGAAAGGAGATTTATTCATGTATTGTTGAATTTGAACGCCACAGTACACACGCGCTCAAATCAAAATTGTTCAGCAACATTAACTGAGCACGACATTGTCGTACACGTACACGTACACAGCATGCAAGACGCGGCTTGCACGATGAAAAGCCAAACTCTATCAGATGGGCGGAAAAATCAGATGTCCTGGACACGCACTTCACTGATGTTCGTGGAAAAAAAGGTGAGGATACAAAAAACTGAAGCTCAATTCTACCCTTGTATTGTTGTTTTTTTTTTTAATGAAGATTTTTCTTCTTGACAAAATTGAAAGTTTCGAGAGATCGCACCGCGCATCTTGTCGGGTCACCTGCCGGAGCGTTGGCATAGCTAGCAAAGTTTGGATGAGGCCAAATAAAGCAGCTCGTGTAACCGAATATGGATTAATTGAATGAAGGTCTAGACTATAGAAGAAAAGAAGGAAAGGCACTTTGATTTTATGACAAACAGACTAAAGCAATGTTGTGAACTAATTACAGTGATTTCTTCAGAGGTAATTTGTATTTGGTACATTTAGGTGCAATTACTGTGAAGAGCAATGCAATAATGTAGCTTGGACTTGGTCCATTCCTGGTCCATGGCATGGCTGAAGTGAAAAATGCTGTTTGTATCAATTGTCCTAATTATGGAGGCCCCTCTTTTTATCAATATCATTCAAGATCTAGAATAGACCGGTTCACTAACATATTCAAATTTTATGCATACCAGTTTATACAAAGGTTGCCCCTGACAACCGGAAGGCTTACCTGAGGTTTACCCGACATAGCAACAACTAATGTATGCAAAGTGGATTCCAAGTACTGAAATACCATTGTTAGGTACAGGTTAATGGAATAACTTGTTACGAGGCCCCGAGGGAAGAAACATCCATAAATTTGACTACATTAGTAAACCGGTCTATTGATGAGCCAGTATTTGGTGCACTTGATATCAAAACCTGGCTAATACCCACACACTAGATGGACTTAGGCAAGATACAAAAATGGACAGCGACACATAAAGAGCAACGCAAGACTAACTGGTCAGGTAGTCTGGTAGAAATGTCCTGGAATTGTGTGCCTTTCTGAAATGGCCATGGATCTCATTTTTATTTGATTTCAGAATACCAGGAAGGAATAGTGAAAAATGAAACAAAATGCATACCAGGTGCTGATGGCAGGATGATAATGCATTGATTAGGGCTGTAACAATTTCAACACTTCCCTTACCTTTGACAGTGGCACATTTGCTAGTTTCAATAACTGGCTATTTAAATAATAAAAAAAAGATTGATAATAAAAACTTATACCTGGTTGTGTCCAACACCAGCACTATCTATTTTTTGCAGGAGCCTGTGCCATCGGTCTACATGTAATTGGCTACAATTTTGTATGCTTATATTGATCAACTGAAATAAAGTTTAATTTGATAGCACAACCATACTTAACAACATACAGCTGATGCTGGTATCTTTGTATTTTCAACAGCAATGTGCAGCAAAAGAGCATGGATACATGTATGTGTAGAAAGAATTGGTCTAATGGTACTTTATGGACCCAAAGTTGTAAAACATAACAGCGCCATCTTGTGAGTAAACCTCACTTTGCAGAAGTTCATAACTGGGAATCCGTAGTATGTCCGTGCGGGAATCCTTGAATGCTGACAAAGTTTCACTGATTGGACTAGTAACAAACTGTACCACCCTTGATTAACCATTCCTGTGCCAAACATATGCTCCTCTGTAGGATTCATGTGCCATTCTGGATACTGACACATGATTCAACAAGAGTTAAACCAAAATGCTTGAAAACACAAAATGACTGAGTTATCATGAAATGCATGCTTCCTCTAGAGTGATTATCTTGAACTTAAACTAATTACTAGCAATATTGATTTAATTGATTTGACATTTTTTTGACCTTTAAGCGTGGATCATGCAATACTCACATAAATACTTCTTTTGCTATGACAACTGCTTTTACTACTTCTCCTACTACTACCATTTCTTATGAAACTATTGTTCTTGCGCTTCCTTTTGTTCTGCAACTTCTGCTCCAACTACTATACTAGTACTGTTACCCTTCCTACTACTATTACTACTACTACTACTACTACTACTACTACTACTACTTCTGCTTCTACTTAATACTACTGCTACTACTACTACTACTACTACTACTACTACTACTACTACTACTACTACTACTACTACTGCTACTACTACTACTACTACTACTACTACTACTACTACTACTCCTACTACTACTACTACTACTACTACTACTACTACTACTACTACTACTACTACTTCTACTACTACTACTTCTACTACTACTACTACTACTACTTCTACTACTACTACTACTACTACTACTACTACTACTACTACTACTACTACTACTTCTACTACTACTACTTCTACTACTACTACTACTACTAGTACTACTACTTCTACTACTACTACTACTACTACTACTACTACTACTACTACTCCTACTACTACTACTACTACTACTTCTACTACTACTACTACTACTACTTCTACTACTACTACTACTACTACTACTACTACTACTACTTCTACTACTACTACTACTACTACTACTACTACTACTACTTCTACTACTACTACTACTACTACTACTACTACTACTACTACTACTACTACTACTACTACTACTACTTCTACTACTACTACTACTACTACTACTACTACTACTACTACTACTACTTCTACTACTACTACTACTACTTCTACTACTACTACTACTACTACTACTACTACTACTACTACTACTACTTCTACTACTACTACTACTACTACTACTTCTACTACTACTACTACTACTACTTCTACTACTACTACTACTACTACTACTACTACTACTTCTACTACTACTACTACTACTACTACTACTACTACTACTACTACTACTACTACTACTACTACTACTGATACTGCTATGTTAACTACTTATCCTACTGCTGTACTACTGTGTTGTCGATTCCATCTCTCTAAATATTTGAAAAATGCATATTGTTCAAAATAGAAAAACAAATTCCTTTTGAAGGTGTAAAATACAGTTCTATAATGCAATATATTTGAAGTACATTCAATGCATGCTCATTATCTCATAATTGATAGTCCATTATATGAAGCATAATTTGACATCAGCTGGGCAAAGATCCAGTGAAAAAGTAAACAAAACTTTGGTCACATCAATTCTTACCATAGAATTGGCTTAATACAATCAGCCAAAAAGAAGGAAAGAATATAGCATTGGGGCCATTTTTAATATGGATTATGTGAATTATTTACATGTTTTGGCATGATTCCATGATTTCATGAAAAAGTTATGCCTTAGTTTATTCAACTAAAGAGAATGAAAGGCAGGTTACCATGAATTCTGACTTTATGCTCACTTCAACTTGATTCTTTTTTGAGGGTATGGGAATACATGCATAATAGATATTGAGTTTGTCAATACAATGGAGTCCTTGCTTAAACATGGTCAGACTTTATTTAAATTTAAACATTGATTTACAAGCATCAGAGCCCTGTCTTGGAAAGAGTGGCAATTGATCTGAATCGGTCGCAAGTCCAACCTCCTATCTCAAATGTACAGAGTAACGCTTGATATCAATTGCAAATCAAGTTGTGATCAACCACAATTCTGTACAAGGCAGGGCCCCAAACTTGTTCACTAATCCCTTGTATGCTAGATAGACCCTTGCTTGATGGGAAATGTATCAAATACTTGTGAAAATGTCACACATGGTGGTCAAATAATTAAGTGAAGTTGTGAGTTCCCATCAATACTTGGTTGATATGGAATGCAATATTTGCAATTTCTATTCTGTTAAGTGTCCATTGTTACATCCATGTGAGATTAAAAATGAGATCTTGTTCATTAGTTATCATTATTGTGAGTTCCCATCAATATTTGTTTGATATGGAATGCAATATTTACAATTTCTATTCTATTAAGTGTCCATTGTCAAATCCATGTTAGATAAAAAATGAGATCTTGTTCATTAGTTATCATCATTGTGAGTTCACATCAATATTTGTTTGATATTGAATGCAAGATCTGCTCATTCCTCCCTCTTTGGTGTTGATGGTCACGTCCATGTTGCATTGCATCCTGGGAAGAGGAAGAACGTGATGGGATGCGGAGTGAATCACATGACAAACTGGTCACATGGGATGTGGGATGAGGGAGGGAGAAACAAAGAGGAAGAAGAAAACTTTCTTTTGTGCTGAGAGCATTGTCAAGTCTCGTTTGAGTTGAGGTGTCATTTAATTATGTCGACTAATGACTGGCCTGAGACAATGTGGGATTTTTCTTTCCCTCTCTTTCCTTCTCTCACTTATGTTCGCTCTTTTCCCTTCTACCTTCTTTGTTGATATATCTCTTTCTCTCATTGTCTCTATTTCTCATGCTGTATTTTTCTCTTTCTCTTTATCCATCTCGCTGTTTCTCTGTAAACAAAGATCTACACTCCTCTTTCTCTTCTTCACATCAACTAAATCTTTCTCTCATTAATTTTCATCTATCTCCCTGCCTCTCTCTGTTCCTAAATGTGATTCATGTGCGTGTATCTGTTTGTCACTTTTTCTCTTTTTTCTTGCTCCACTTTGTTCTCTTTATCTATCCCATCTATCGCTCTGTCTCATTTTTTCCTATATTGAATTATCTGTCCCTTTTTCTCTTTGTTTCTCTTTCTCTTTCTTTCTCTCCTTTTCTACTTCCCTCTTTCTCTCTATCATTCTCATCTCCTCTCTGTGATACGATGAACTTTCTCATCTCACGTTCTCATCACCACGACGGGCTGCATCTATTTTTAAGGGCAGAAAACGTTTTATTTCCTGCGTTGCTTGGATGAGCGCTGTGATCACTGCCAGGCATTGGGCACCGGGCCAATCAGATCTCAAGTCATGGTGAATCTTTCCCTTCTTTCTCTTGATTTCTTCTGCATATTTGTCCTCGTTCTCGTGATAAAAGGAGGCAAGTTATTATCAAAAGAAAGATTGATAACACGTTAGAAAATCTAATTAGAAGGAACTGTCATAAGTTGTATTCTTTTGGTTGTTTTGTGGTTTTACGGACATCTCACAATTAGCATTTTGTCTGTGTGCTAGAAGTAAGTGTATTTATGTGTATCTGTGAGTGTGTGGAAGGGATGTGGGTGTGTACATGTACATATATTCTTTCCAGTCGCTGAGCATGTGCATCCTTATACAAGTAGCTTGGATTTGAAGATTTTGGACATTCCTAAGCTTAACTGTAAAATCTGTTTTTTTTTTTAGGTTAAAAGAAGAAGGAAAGAATGATTAGTCTAGTCCAGCTATGTAGAACTCTCCATGAAATAGTTTGGATTTGAATTGCCCAACAGCTTGGAAGCCCGTCTATCAAACAGGAAGGAGGCTTTAAATGTTGACCCTGGAAATAACTATTCTTCCAGGTTCTTGCTTGTTACGTCCTTTTGACAGAGAAATGTCACTTATTTCCACAGCAACAATAATATTTGTTTACAGCATACTGCCTGTGTGTATTGCAATTGCAGTTGCTAGGCACTAAGAACCACTAAAATGTAGAATAATCTTTAGATGGTAATCTTTCAAAGGGAATCAAGTTTACAACTTGTACAACTTTTCTGATATTTGACATCCAAACTGGATGGATGCTGGATGGACCAAGTACAATCTTTATGTGCATACATGTTATGTACAATAAATAAGTGTCTAAACTAGTTTTAAGAAAGAACAAGCTACAGTGTAGGAAACTTAATGATAATAAACTGTGTGCTTGTTTCGTGGCTAAATACACATCTTACAATAGTTTTTTGTGTTTATGTACTTTTGTATTTGTGTGTTTGTGTGTTTGTATGTGAGAGTTTGTGTGTAGTTGTTTTTTGTATGTATGAGTGAGTGTGTTGTCTTCTAAGTGTTTGTATGTGTGAGTGTTTGTGTTTTCTTGTTTTTTGTATGTATGGGTGAATGTGTTGTCTTCTAAGTGTTTCTATGTGTGAGTGTTTGTGTGTATTTGTTTGTGTGTGTAAGGGTGAGTGTGTTGTCTTTTAAGTGTTTGTGTGTGTGAGTGTTTGTGTGTATTTGTTTGTGTATGTATAAGTGAGTTTGTTGTCTTCTAAGTGTTTGTATGTGTGAGTGTTTGTGTGTATTTGTTTGTGTGTGTAAGGGTGAGTGTGTTGTCTTCTAAGTGTTTGTGTGTATTTGTTTGTGTGTGTATGAGTGAGTGTGTTGTCTTCGTAACCGCTGGAGACAGGCATGTCTCACAAACTGGGCAGAGATAAACGGGACCCAGGAAAACATCACGAGGGCTGTAATTTCCTGTCTCTGATCACATCCAGTCATTAGCAATAGGATGTACCCTGACAGCTCCTCCCTCTGGATGTGTCTTAATCACCCTCAAGTTTTCAAATAGCAACATTAGACCTCATTATGACATAATCCAAAGTTGAGTTTGCATTACGCTGAGGTTAAAAAAACCCAAACTTTTCTTAGAGATTCTAGTGGAAAGTAAGCCAATGGTAGTTATGAATTGCCTTCAAGTTGCCAAATAGCTTCACTAGACCTCTGAATGAAAATAAGCCAAAGTTGAGTCTGCACTAGCCCAGAACAAGCCTAGGTTTGCTCTTTATGATGTCTTCATAACACTAAAGTTGCTAAATAGCTTCATTAGACCTCTTTATGAAAATAACCTGAGGTTGCATTAGTCTGAAGTTGCAATATAGTTTCATCAAGCCTATTCACAAAAATAAACCAAAGTTGGGTCTTGTCTTTCCATTAAGTTTTGAAAAAGCAATATTAGACCTCTTCTAAAATATACAGAAAATTGACTTTGCATCACTTTCAAATTGCCAAATAGCATAATTAGAACTCTACAGGATAATGTTCATGAACTTGAGTGTCATGAAGACAGCCCTGGTGCTCTTCTCTTGCTGAGATGATGGACTTGTCCTATGTCATACTCGGCCGTTACCCCCAGGCGATGCTAGCTTGCTTGATCTCCCATCATTCACAACTTATTTTTAGTTGTTCTTGTGGAAACCGTGGTTATTCATCATATTTTTCTGGGTAAATAATTTGTGTACTATGCCTTCCTTTTTTGTATCCATATTTCTTCTTCCTTCCTTGGCTGATCTTCCTTCCTTTTGCACCCCTCCTCTCTCTCTTACACATCTCTCTCACTCACTCTCTCTCTGTCTCTCTCTCTCTCTCTCTGTCTCTCTCTGTCTCTCTCTGTCTCTCTATGTCTCTCTCTGTCTCTGTCTCTCTCTGTCTCTCTCTATCTGTCTGTCTGTCTGTCTGTCTCTCCCTCTATGTCTGTCTGTCTGTCTGTCTGTCTTTCTCTCTCTCTCTTTGTACCCCCTTTCTTCTCTAAAACCCTTTCTACACTTAGTTTCCTGAGTCCTGCACTATTGTTAACCTCAAACTATTTTTTGAGAACTTTTACACTGGCATTCTTAGCCACTTCCTCTTTTCCTAACCCTGGCTAAGGAAATGTGTGTCAGTCTAATACGTTTAACGGTGTCTCTAGTACCATCTCTATTTAAATGTTTTCCATTAGTGCATGCATTTTCTCACAGACCTATTCTTTATATTCTCTCTTTATTATTTATTTATTATTAAGTCTTTTTTAAACAGGTAAGCCCCATCAGTGAGCTTGACACTGTTCTTCCTGGAGGCCCTGTGTACAAATAACACAATAATACACACACTGTAGTAACATGAACATAGATTATCCAAACAAATGCTGTATGCCGAAATGCAACATAGATCAACTGGTGTGGAATATAACAACAGGAGAAGGTGGACTGTCAATAGACTATTCTTAGGGGGACGTTTGGAATTAGTATGTATTCCACCTGGTAACATTTTTAACATGTTCAGCATTTTTAATCTAATTTGCACAATTTATAGATTCTACCCCCTTTCCCCATAGGTTTAGTGCCTGTGATTTCCTCTTTACTTCTAATCACACAGTAACTTGTGTCACATCTTCCTCATGTCTTTGCATCTTCTTCTTTTTTACACCGAAGTAAGTTTGAATGAACATCTTAGAGAAAGTGGAATATTGTGTTTTTTCAGATTGGGAAGGTTTGGAATCTCTATGTATCTCACCTGTTTCACATTTTTAATCTAATTTGCACACTTTATAGATTCTACCCCTCCTTTCCTCTTAGGTTAGTGTCTGTGATTTCCTCTTAACCTCTAATCAAATACAAATTTGTGTTATTTCTTCCTCATGTCTGCATCTTTTGTCACCGAAATAAGTTTGAATGAACAACTTAAAGAACAAAAAATATAACATAAAAATATGAAACAATAATTGGTAAAGCAAGACAAAAGAATTAAAGGGAAAAGAGATTAAAAATGATAGAGGAACAGGAGAAGGGAAAAGAAAAAGGAGGAATAGGAAAGGGAAAAAATGTGGAAATAGGGAGAGAAGAAGTAAAGGGAGAGGGGAGGAGAGAGAGAGAGAGAGGGGAAATGCAAAGAGATGAAGAGGTAACAAAAGAATAGAGAGAGAGAGAGAGGGAGAGAGAGAGATAGAGAGAGAGTGATCATAAGAGTAAGAGAACTTATAAGAGGAATTTAGGGAGGGATTTACAATGAATTTCCATGAATGAATCTTGAGTTTTCACACATGCACATGTAGTAGAGATGTCACTTCTTGATCATGATTCATGATGGCCAGTCACTATGTAAAAAGAGTTTTTTCTCCGTAATCGCTCTGTCACATGATGAAGGGGAGAAGTACTTCTCTGTTGCTACATGAATAATACAGCCCCTGAAGGCATACATGTACTCCAAGCATTGAGGGATTTAAGACACTTTGAAAAAGCAAGTACCATATCTCTGTAGTTTTCATGTGATATTTTTAATGTTGAAGGCTTTGCATTAATTCCTTTCTCCACAAGACTAAATACTGCATAGTTATAGCCTGGTCTCCAGTCTTTTTGGTATTTCTAATCCAAACTTTTCAATATAGGGGTCTGGCGGCAAGGGACTAATCATTCTTGATGCCTTCTGTGGCTCTGACCATCTGAAAAAAGTGGAGAATGATACAGCTACATGTACACTGTAATTCTATGAATTATTGAATCTTAATTATTTAATGAAAAATAGAATCAAAATTCTATTTTTCAGTTTGGATTTAAAATGTCCAAATAGCCTGGAAACTAGACTTTCCTGAAAGGATGATTGCATATATGAATGGGGCAGAAATACAGCATGACTGATCACCAATTACCTGTTACTTTATGGTGCGTAATCCATGAAGAGCCTTGTAATGGGTAACATTGCAGCCAAGCACGATCACTGAGTACAACCTCTCTGCTCATGACTACCCATGTATGAAGTTCTCTGTGCCAAAGCCATGACAATACACACCTCAAAGTGTCAATTTCTTTTTAAAATTCTGAACATATCATTTGTCAGATTTATTGCAAATACCCTGATTTTGGTTTGTTATAATGAAAATTAACAATCATTTATGGTAAAACTACATAATCTTTCTCCCTCTTTCTCTCTCTCTCTCCTCTCTCTCTCTCCTCTCTCTCTTTCTCTCCCTCTCCTCTCCCTCTCTCCTCCCTCTCTCTCTACCTCCCTCTCTCTATCTCTCTCTCTATTGCCCTCTATGTCTGTCTGTCTCTTTCTAAAGACAGATACACACACATAAATGTATGTGTGGATACATGCACCGCTTCATTCGTCGAGTCACATAGGCTTATCACTCCCGCCCTATCATATATTCCTTGTCTCTGTCAGTCTAGTGTCTGTTTCCTGTGAATGCTTGGGGGATCTCTGATCAGATGGAATCTGTCCATCAACCTTGAGAGAGAATTCTCCCTTTATTTTCATTTCAAATGTCATTCCATCTAAGGCTGCATTCACGCATGGTGAAATACAATGACGAACAGTCATTGTATTGAAATGTTTCTAGTCATCTTTTCAGTCAAGATTTATAAAATCTATTATCCAAGTGCCATGCAATAGCTTAGTTTAGGTTTAACGTCGTGTTCTGCTATGTTCATTTCTGTTTTCCGCAGCGGATGTGGGTTCATGTAGTATTGCCATTTGCTCCAATCCCAGTTGGTCCACTTATCAGTTCGTCTACCACCACATGCTGATATGTATGGGTTATGGTTAGGGTAGGGGGTCTGGATTAGGGTTGGCGGTTGAGGTTATTGTGTAGATTAGAGTTGTTAAGTTAACTCATTATTTTAATCTACAATGGTATTTTTAAGGGGTTCCTTGTAGACGATATGGTGAGTGGACCAACTGGGATCTGACCAAATGGCAAAAAACCGGAGGGTAAGGGTTCAAACTACTATGTTCTTAAAATTAACAATATTCCACTATAGCAATGGTAATCAGTTCCTAGGAAAGAAATAGGGACCTGGTAAAATCCTTTAATCCAATGTCTCTAGTTATAATGTAGGGCCCTCATGACAAGCAGTGTTCTCACTCATGATGCTACCCTGGGTAAATATGACCTTGTTATTATCATGATTATTATGCAATCTAAAGGATTGCTCGTCAAGTATACTACATTATTTCCTGTGAAGAAGGAAGGATGTATCTTGGCCAGCCCACCGCCCCCCCCTCCCCGTCTCTAATTACATAACATAATTTATAGAGCGCAGAACCTATTCCATAAAGTATATATTCTACTGATCTTTAAAGGACTCTTAAAATGCTTGTTATGAAATAAATAACTGAGAGCAGATTTTTATTGTCTTGTCATTTGTCATTTCACCCCCCCCCCCACCTCTCCCGGCAATGACATTAAAGACTAAGGAAGATTCTGCATACATCTGGATGAGATGTGACTGTGAGAGGAATCACGTACTATGTTGTGTGGTTTTCATGGCCTGAAGCAAGCAAGCAAGCAACCATTTGATTTGTCTTAACCATCCTGCTTTAACTCTAACCGGCCCTCCAATCCAATCAATGTCCTCCGCACACTTTCTCCCAAGCTCTCCCGCCTGAATCTCCATGCATCCATGCATCCCTCCGCCTGTCCATCAACCTTCCCCCCCCCCCTCCACCCCTCTCCCTGGTGGATTCTGCCCCTCCTGTCCCGCTCTGTGCACACACATGGCCGAGGACTTCAGCACGTTCCGTCATCCGAGTCACATGACCAACCCTCTCACTCACTCTCTCTTCTCTCCCTTACACCCAGCCTGAGGGGACAGACTTGAACTCTACTTGGGGAACACCTCTGTGGGGAAATATCCACCTCACACATGGCTCTTCAATCTTGAGTGTGTGCCACCGGAGATTCCATCAGGTAAGCTCTCTGTCTGTTCTGCAATTGTTTAAATCCGTTTTCATCTCTGACAAATATTTGCAACATTTGCTTTACAGTTTGTGTACCAGGTTCATTGCCATTTCTCTTGTTGAACTATTGTGCCTGTCAGCTCATAAGTTTATTGATTTTATTGATTTTATTGTACATCATATTCAATTGTATTGTTACAAAATAATATACACTTAACAATTTTTATATAAGGGCTTAAGTGTATGGATTGGTATCCTCTATATGTATCTCATCTGGCTCTGATATCAAATGATTGCTTAAGTTAGTAATAACAAAGCATAAATGGTTGAATGATGTGCATTTATCCGTTCATTAATGCATTCACCATCCGTGTGCTTTATCGGTTCTCTGTGCAACAGGAAATACTTGTCAGTTGTCTGTATTTTGTTCCATTTGATCTGTCTGCAAATCGATGTTGTGTTTGTGTTGTGTTTTAGCTATCTCCTCTGTTGCCATATCAATGGCATATCATTGTTTTACATTGTTATGGTAACTCAGCAATTGAAGCAAAGAAATCTGATTAGTCTATCAAGGACTCTTTCCTTACAGGAACTGGTTTGACCAGCTCTCAACAGGTGTCTCTTGAAACCTCAAGTGGCTATCATTCTTAAACATGTGCTTACACCATGATATGAAAATTAATGATGTTACAGCAGATTACCCCCAAAGTGACCTCCAACTTCCCCCAGCCCCCCCCCCCAAAAAAAAAAACACAAACAAACATACAAACAAAGAGTAACAAACACTAAACAAAACTAAACAAGGAAGCTGGAAACATTGTCTAATCAGTCCATTCTTTGCTTTTTGGGGTTTAACATTTTCTTTTACTACTGATATGCGAAAAATGATGAGTGGTTCA
This sequence comes from Arbacia lixula, assembly GCA_963669155.1. Lineage (NCBI taxonomy): Eukaryota > Metazoa > Echinodermata > Echinoidea > Arbacioida > Arbaciidae > Arbacia > Arbacia lixula. The sequence goes on along the minus strand of OZ022591.1, from coordinate 923,195 downwards.
TAAGGAAATCGGGCCATTCTTCGTTGAAAGACAATTGTACTAAAATAGCATTATTCTAGACTTGTTTCTGCGGTCTTGTTTCAATGAACAATGTTCAAACTTGCGGTTAGCATCTGTTCTACTTTGTCACATGTTTTTCTATGTTCTATTCATGCAATGTTTCGTGCAATGAGCACCTGTTTCATGTTTTTTCCTTTCTCAATTGTTTTACCATATCACTCTTTCCTGTTTCATTGTTCAATTGCTTTTTTGAGGTACATTTGGCTTAGGTGCAAAAAAGAAAACAAATTTTCTGGCAGACGAACTCTCAGTGTACTTGCCATCTTTGTTACAAATAGAATATATTGTACATCTAAAGTACATATATGCTATATGATAATCAAGAGTGCATTTAAACAAAAGCAAGGTTACTTTATTCTAAAAGGTAACAAAAATACATGATTTCATACAAAATATTGTTAGGGTACATGCTGATGCATGCAAGACTACAAGATTTTTTCAGAAATGGGCAAACTACTTATAGAGGGTTGCCGCTTTTTGATTGTACACGTAGGCAGACCTGTCAAAGATTCCTGTACAAGTAATACAATGTGACCACTTTAGCCAGAAATATCTAGTCTTCTGTCACGCTGACTTAGATTCCCAGCTTCAAGACAGGAAATTAAACTGAACAGGACAAAGTGGCAGATTGGAAGAGAGGGGATGGTATTTTTTTATTTTAAATCTTCTTCTTGAATCAGCAGAGTCATGTTTAATCCAGTGGATATTTGATTTTATGGCATGTACATGTACTGTATTCTCAAATCTTAGAAGACTTACAGTCAAGTGTTAACCCGGATCACTTTACTTAAAGGTAAGAGGTAGAAGTAGTAATGATTACAGCCTGTAATCATGGGAAAACTGTTCCGCTGTCATTATAGCAGTCTAGCTTTTACTTATTGAAAAGATGTCTACATCATTTAAAGATGATTTCTTTGTGGATGTCAAAATCACACTAAGATGGGTCCCAACGGCATGGCAGAATGGGTCCACTGAAAACAGGTACTGTAGTTTTTACCGCTGTTCCACCTTTGATATGAGCCAATGTTCATATTGCGTACATGTGTATCTAGGCACTTGCATTGGAACGTACAGTATTCTGAACACTTTAAACATGTAGGTGAGTGTATGTGTGTGTGTGGTAGATCTGAGCAATTCTCGTCGCTAGTAGCAGAATGTAGTACGCAGGAAGAGCATGAATTGGAGCATTTCACTAGGGAGAAAGTCCTGCCAGCAGATTGGACTCAAGTAAATTGTAGGTCGGGTTTGAAACAGGAAGTACCACTACCAAAGGCCTTGTGGGATTGCTAGAGGTAACCTTTACAAGTCGTATGGGTACTTGTAGGAGTTGTAAATGTAAAGGGTCTTGTCCAGAGGAAATTATATTACATTTCTGTTTATTTTTCATCAATAAAGCAAATTTCAAAAGGGAGCATGATGAAATAAGACATGAAAAAGGCAACCATCTAATGTACATTTGACAGTAAAAATTATATTAAGGAGAGACGTCGAGAGTTGAAACCTTGGAAAGTAAATATTTCCTATTTTAACTACATCATAAAGTTGAGCTAAATAAAGCATGATTGTTTTTCTTCATTTTGAACATTTCATCTCATACTTGGATGTAGTCAGTTAATCAATTCCAAAATGAGAGAAGTTGTTCAGTCAAGACAGGAGATAAGTTTAAGTTTAAATTGAGAAAAAAATACCATGTCCGACATTAGAGTTTCAACATATTACATGATATTACAGTGGAAGTGTATAATTGTTCTTAACTATCAATGTGCCATTGAGGATTTTTTACACTGGTATTAGTACACACCATTCCCATAGGGCACTATGGAGTTTGGCAGAGAAGGAGTTAAGAACATTGTTAGAGTGAAATAATACAGTATATCATAGGCAAAGCATTTTCCTCAACTTGTAACTAATCTGCTTGGCTTTGATTTTTTTCTTTTGCTTTTTGGAAGGTGAATTATAAGGTTTTTTGTTCTTTAATAATTTCTTTGATATAAGAGTTTCTGAGACTGCATGAATGCATGAAATTGCTGACCATGATTCACAGGAAACTATTAAATCATTAGTCATTATCTCATCAAAAGGACACATTGTATGGAAGTCTTGACTGAGAAGAATGCTAATAGATCAAGACATTATTATGACCACATCAAACAGCTCATTATAATAGACTTCCTGTCATTCAATAAATCAACTTGCCCAAGTTCATGTGTTGGCTAAAATCCAAAGAAATTACATATTTTCTCCAAAGTGTAGCCTCTCCTCTGCATTTCACATTTCTTTTGCATGAAAATTAAATGAAAGAGTAAACAGGTTTCTGTTGCATATGGAAGCATCACTGTAATAAATAGACAACTTATCACTAATATTTCCCATGGATTCATAAACTCATGCATGATAACCATCTACTCACACATATCAAAAACTTCAATAAATTACTGGCAGACCAATTATAAAACACTTATTATTGCTTTGTGTAGGCCTGTGTAATATTGCAATCATTTCCTACTGCCTATATATATACATATACTGTGAAACCTGTTTCAATGACCTCCTTGACATAAATACCACTTGTCTATAAAGTCAATTGTGTTGTTTTTCTTGAACAACATTTGTCATTGGAACCTGTATTAATACATAGAGACTCCTCCCTGTCAAGATGTCATTTCTTGCCTCCCTTTGAACAATATTTGAACAATATTTAAACAATATTGGAACACAGGTTTCATATTTTTCATAATCATCTTACATTTCAACAAATCCAAAGTTTATTGTGAGTTTCATGGTTCACTATGTGTTAGTCTTGCAAAAGGACTACAGGGTTACTCTGTCGGAATAGCTCTGAAAAGACCTGCCCAGAGAGTAAGAGAGAGAGAGAGAGAGAGAGAGAGAGAGAGAGAGAGAGAGATAGAGAGAGAGAGAGACAGAGAGAGAGAGGGGGGGGGAGATAGAGAGAGAGAGGGAGAGAGAGATAGAGAGAGGGAGAGAGATAAGAGAGAGAGAGAGAGAGAGAGAGAGATAGATAGATAGAGAGAGAGAGATAGACAAACAGACAGACAGAGAGAGAGACAGACAGAGAGACAGATACATGTAGATAGACAGAGAGAGAGACAGAGACAGAGACAGAGAGAGAGAGACAGAGAGAGAGAGAGAGAGATAGTGGAGAGGCTGAGAATTACATACTCACTCTCTCTGAGAGGTTAGCTCTGAAAAGAGTTCAAGTTTGCTTTCATGTTCATGTCATTGCTCTTTCTCAACACCAGTGATTAAGGAAGCAAAATGTGATGGTATCAGGAAACGGCCAATTTGAGAAACGAAGGGAAGATGTGTCTAATTCTTTCAGCTGCCCTTTTTTGTCATCTAAGCATTTGTGATTCACATTTCTTTTCAATGGTTATTATCTAAAAAATCAGTCATATTTGACATACGTGACCAGGATTTGCATATCTCATAAACAAACATGACTGTCATCAGGAATTTCAACGGTTATGCTTATTGCTTTCTGTATGGCTTTGTCATTTATTTTCTGCAAGAGATCTGATTCAGCTGGTTTGCACCCAGAAGGTGGTGTTTTCCAGTTGCAGGTGTATAGTTACTATCATGACCAAGGTATACAGAAGAACATACAATTAAAGACAGCCAGTCCCTTTTGCAGATCACCACAAAACCATCGAAACATTGGCAAAACATATAGAGAACTATTAGCAAGCTCTATATTCACAATTTGAAACTGATACGTAGTGTAAAATTCAAATAATGCACGTAAACAACGTCTGATTAATAGTCTTTCCCTCAGGCTCTTAGCAGTTTGTGTTGAAATATCTGCTTAATTGATTATTCTGTTTATTAAATTATAAAATGCATTATGAAAAAAAATGTTCTATGGAAGGAATCATCTCCAAAGTTTGGTAGTTACTCATAAATTTAGGATTTCACACACGCATAATAACCACATAGATACTGTAACAAAGACTAATACTTTTTTCGTGGTACGAAAAAAGTCGGTTTGAAATTTAACGGCTGAAATTTTTTACATATACTGAAAGCTTCAACATGCTATATTCTTAGAAATGGTCTTGAATCACACTTTCTTCAATTTACGATCGTGATAGACGATTTCAAAAGGGACGGACAATCTTTAAAGGGCATATACTGTACTGGGAAGGCAAAAAAGCCTACAAAATTGAATTGTTAGCAATCTTCTTGCCAATGGTCCTAAATTCATGTATTGTCTATTTTAGAAGCTTGTTGAAAGTTATTTGCCCTAAAATGATCCGCATTTGGAGTAATTAATGATTAATGATTAAATCCTCAAAAAGGTTCGGCCCAAACATTTTGAGGATTTGTGATTTAATCACTCATTACTCCAAATGTAGATCATTTGAGGGCAAATAACTTTCAGCAAGCTTCTAAAATAGACAATACATGAATTTAAGACTATTGGCAAGAAGATTGCTAACAATTCCATTTTGAAGGCTTTTTTGCCTTCCCAGTACAGTATATGCCCTTTAAAGCCTTCAAAAAGGTGACCGTGAGCAATCTTCTTGCCAATAGTCTTTAATTCATGTATTGTCAATCTTAAAAACTTGCTGAAAGTCATTTGCCCTCAAATAATCCACATTTGTAGTCATTAGTCAATTAAACCACAAATCACAAATGTTCGGCCCGAACATTTTGAGGATTTGTGATTTAATCACTCAATACTTCCAATGTGGATCATTTGAGGGCAAATAACTTTCAGCAAGTTTCTAAAATTGACAATACATGAATTTAAGACTATTGGCACAAAGATTGCTCACGGTCACCGTTTTGAAGGCTTTTGTGTTCCCAGTACAGTATATGCCCTTTAAAGAGCTGTCCTCTGCATGTAAGAACTGAAAACTGGCGGAATGGACTCATATTGAAAGGTACATCTTCAATGTAGTTCATAGATCGGTCATCTTCAAATATAGTCTTATACCTGCAGACCCTTGAACAGACAGCTTTACAGTTTTACATCACAGCTTTACATCACAAATGAAGCAACTGACTCAGAATAATTCACAACATGCAAATACTTGTGCCAATAGGTCAGTCACAGTAATGAATGATAGGGAACTGAATTCAAGACTCATATCAAAACTGAAGTTACTTTTCAGAATGCCCCCTGTGCAATATCTGTGTGTATCACCACAGTGAGAATGTGGCAATAGAACATGATGAAGTTAATTGAACCGAATGAAAGCAAACATGACGGATGGATGTCTGGATGCGAAGGTCAGCTCAGAGCATGGATTGCACTTTAATATTTAGCTGATGGACCCCTGCGGATCAGATTTTCCTGGAAAGGATGCTCCGGTCTCTGTCGTCATGCGTGTCAATGACGACATTGATGCAGAAGTCAAAAGTAGGAGCTGTACATAGGCGGCCGCGTTACAGGACGCGCCATTGCAGATCTAATTAGAGGGAATTAATAATCACTGTTTAGGATCAGGAACCCGGTCAGGGACATTAATATTGCCTGTGATGTGTAGAGAGGTAGAGGAGGAGATGGGGATGGGGAGACAGTATATGATGGAAAGAGAAGAGAAGGGGAGGGGAAAGGGGGCAAGGAGAGTGGGATAGAAAGGGAGAGAGACAATGATAGGGAGAGAAATAGAAAGAGAAAGAGAAAGAGAGAGAGAGAGAGAGAGAGAGAGAGAGAGAGAGAGAGAGAGAGAGAGAGGGGGGGGGGAGAGAAACTAATACTAGGGAAACAAAGGGAGAAGGGGAGGGGAGAGAAATTCAGTGATCAAAATAGAAGGGAAGAGGGGAGTGATAGTGGGAAGAGAGGATGAGAAATGAAGAAGGAAATCTTATAGAGATGGAGGAGGGAGGGAAGGAGGGGGAAAGGGAGGAGGAAGGAGACAAAGCAAAAATAACAGGGAGAGATAGAGGTGGGGAGAAGGAGGAAGACAAAGGTAGAGAGAGGGATCAGGAAGAGGTGAAAGAGGGGGAGATGTTCCAGGGAGTGAGAGGAAGAGAGAGATAGATAACAGCAAAGTACACAAGGACAGCCTCGTATCTGATATGGCATGACACATGTTGGATGTTCATGAAGGTCAAAAGAAGGCATATAGAATGAATGGGCATATTTTGAGATATAAGTATGAAATATTGAATTATGTACTTTCATGAGTAATCAAGTTATGAATTATTGCAAATTGAAGCCAACCTAGGTCACACCTGTCTTATCTTTATCTGCCCTCCCCTTTCCTTGTCTACCCCTCCTTCTACCCCTCCTTCTACCCTCTCCCTTCCTGCTTTTTCACGCCCTATCATCTTTCTTGCGTGATATCTTTCTATACCCTCCTTCCCACCATCTCCATGTCTCTCCATCATCTCCACCTTGTTATTAGCTTGCATGTTACCACAAGCTTGCAGGGTATGAGCTTACAACAAGTACATAGGATGCAAAAAGTGCTGCAAGCTTGCATGTTACCATGCGCATACAGGTTATGAGCTTGCAACAAGTTTGGTGGACACAGTAAGTGCTGCAAGCTTGTTACAGGCTTGTCTCAATCTTGCAGACTTCTTTGTGTGCATGGCTCCTACCACATAATCAAATTTGGAGTTTGCTGGCTTGTTTACATGCTTGCTCCAAGACAGGGGATATATTCATGAAGCTTACTAGTCTAGTTAGTTACTAAAAATGCATAAATCAGAATGCGTGTCAGCAACTAACTAGGCTTACTATTCATATGAAAATATAGCTACAGGTCTGCCAGCTAGATCCAGATACAGGAGGGGAACTTTTGATGTGCCAAAGATGCATTTTGACACAGGTAATACACACCATTCACATGGAACTGTGTTATTCCTTGTATATTAAGGGTTATCTACTGTCTTGGTGTCTGAGGATGGATATCAAGTTATGGACATGCAGTGTATGTCTGCTATATGTATGTCTGATTCATATTTTGACTTATTGAATGAGTGGGGCCTGATATTATGACTGTTGAATCAAAAGCAATACCCACCCCTTAGGACTGTGCTGTCTCACTTCCTCTTGCTACCCTTTCCTCCCTCTCTCTACCCCCCTCCACCTCAATCCCCATCTCCCCCTCTGTCTCTTTCCATCTCTTTTTCTCCCCCTGTTTCTCTGTATCCCCCTTACTATCAATACCTCTCTCTCCTCCCTATCCCTCTCCCTCTATTTCTCAACTGCTCCTTACCCCCTTCCCCTCTCTCTATTATCCCTCTTCATTTACCTGTCTTTGCCTGTTTGTTTGAACTCTAGTTGCACTATTCATTTTCTCATTCCTGTTCATAACATCAGTCTTAAAAGATTGTATCATTTGTGGACATGTATCATCCACTTTGACCAATCCTCTGAAATGTTGATGTCTTCCATATTCACTATTATTTTCATTTACAGTTGTCATGACAATTTCAATAACTTCCTCATACTTTACTGATGTGCTTTTTGCTCTTCTTCTTCATATAAACTGTCTTCTATTCCCGTTCTCCTCCCCCTCCTTTCCACTTCTCCCCTTATTATCTCCTTCTTTTCTCACCCTCTCTCATTCTCTTCCATTCTCTTCTCTTACCTACTCTCCTTTCCTCCTCCTCTCCTTTCCTCCTCCTCTCCTTTCCTCCTTCTCTCCTTTCCTCCTTCTCTCCTTTCTTCCTTCTCTCCTTTCCTCCTTCTCTCCTTTCCTCCTCTCCTTTCTTCCTTCTTTCCTTTCCTCCTCTCCTTTCTTCCTTCTCTCCTTTCCTCCTCTCCTTTCCTCCTTCTCTCCTTTCCTCATCTCCTTTCCTCCTCCTCTTCCCTTCTCTGAATCATAGTCCTCCCCCCCCCCGTCCTCTCACCACTAAGACAGTCTCTAAACTCCTCAGTACCTTTCTTGTCAACCCGCCCCTGTTTGCTGGCTACTATGTGGTTATCTGACTTCTGTCTCTCTCTATATATGCAGTGTGTCCCAGAAAAAAGGAAACCCATGTTTCGAGGTCAATAACTTAATCATAAAATATCATATTATTACAAAAATAACATCAATATTGAGAGTGAAGTACGTCCTTTCGTTTGGTACCAAAATCACGATGAATTGTCCACGCATGACTGATTTCAAGCAATTACAAGTGCTCGATGTCAGGAACGTTTTGCGCAGAATAATTAATGTAGTTTGCACTACGTCGATGCTTCCTTACAAATTTTGACCATTTGCCCTGCGTAAATTGATTTTGACAATTATTTTTTAAGCACCTGTTGCTCCTAAACGCATGACTCTTATCTATCATGTGAGGTGTCAAATGAAAGAAGAAACACCGTGCTTTCTAAAGATGTGTATAATATTCCATGATTTTTTTCAGTCAACTAGAGAAATAACACTGAATCCCGGTTTCCTTTTTTTTCTGGGACACAGTGTATATGTGTCTAATATTCACCTGTTGATGAGTAAGCTCATGTTGTCAAACATTGCCCGCTTCACCTATCCACCACCCCCTCATCCCCATGTCTGGCGCCGTCTGATGAAGACATAAAGCGACCAGAAAGTTTCCTGCAATCGCTTTACCCTCATGAATAATGAACTTTAAAGGTTATTTGTCCCTTTTGTAAGTCAAAAGTACAGTTGTGTAAATACCACATTAAAATGAAGAAAATACTATCTAACAACATTCCTCAGAATATAGGAACTCAAACTCGACTTTAAATGGGTATAAACTGACTACGAGATTTCATCTGCAATTTTGGCCAATAAGCCAGTTCGTAATTACAATTTGCGCATGAGCAGATGAAGGTCAAAGTGACCAAACCAGTTTGTTGGTTTTTAAATCACTGAGATAAGCATCATCATTAATAAGTTATTTTAGAATATGCTTGTTATCCAATTTATAAAAGAACACCAAGGTGTTCAATCATGGGGTATTTGACAACAGGCCAAACGACAACAATTAGTTTACAATAAACAATGTAATAGAAGCTTTCCCAATTGTTCACAGACCGTAGCCTACTATTCTTGTCACCTGTTTTGAGATGGTTCCTTTATTAGAGGTTGAATATCGCCAATTGCTATGTCGGGTAAGCACATTACGTAACATCTCCTTTTGAAATGATATATTAATCAACTGCTTATCCTAATGAAAAAGGGAAAGGTCATAGTGACCAAACTTGCTCCAGAGCTAACTACGAACTGGTGTATTCGCCTCAAATTACAGTCTGGCACTTGCAGATTAATGCACTGTGAACCTTATATTTTGATACTTTTATCAGGGCCATTTGTTATGAGAAGGGATGATTATGTGTGAAAAGGGCATCTATAACTCCATCGTATATGAATTCTATATCACAATGCAGTTTCAAATTTCACAAGCTGGGACGTTCATGTTTGTGGTTGATGCAATGGTCTACATAGTTTGATTTTTGCCTGCAAAATAGGTAGATTACCTTTAAACGCACTGACCAGACGAAGAGAGAGATCGAGCGAGAGTGAGAAAGAGAGAGAGAGAGAGAGAGAGAGAGAGAGAGAGAGAGAGAGAGAGAGATGATAGGAGGAATTACTCATCAGACAGGTGAGTTTAGATCATATAAAAACGGAAGACATGAAATTTATTTCATTGTGTGGTTTGCCACAGTAGAACGAGGCTTTCCTTAAGTTTCAGGAAGTATCATTTCAGCTTATGACACACCAACAACAACATGATGCCATAATGGATACATGTATCTAGATGTATTTTCAGTGCGTACAAATTTGCAATTTGTACTTGTATTTTTGCAGCCAAAAAAAGTTTACAAGCATGATAAAGGCTGCGTTGCAAAAGGAAGTTTAAAAATATTTTAATGAAGAAATATGACACTATATGTCATATTAGCTCTAGCATCAAGTTAAGTTCCCTGTATCAATTTAAATAATATATTCATTTTAGGCACATGCTCTTATACTGCAAGTAAGATGACTCTTTCTCCACCAGTGAGAAATAGACAATATCAACTCAAACACACGCACACCAATCCCATAGAGCAGCAGTTAGGCACACCAAAGGTCAATGTCCTTTTGCCAAGCTGAGATTTGTGCGCGTGTGGATGCATTCGTCACAATCATGAATATTCCATCTGCACAATACAGACATCATGTATGAGGTGTGCACAATGTCACGGATTAGAGGAGATGCAAAAGGTGATCGTACTGTGGTGCATGATAAAAGATGTACTAGTGTGTGAGAGGGAATCACGTTGCATTTATGGAGAGAGGGGTGCATGGAGAAGAGTGGGAATGAATGGAAGAAGGGTGGGATGCCTCTTAACTTTGCTAAGCCATGAAGCGATTTATGCACTCCTGGTAGTACGCGAGACCTGAAAGTCGAGCTAGAACTCTGCAAAAAGGCTACATCTGGATAAAATTGGCAATAGCAAAAATTGAGTCTGTGGCTGAAGACTAACCTGGAAATAGCCTGGTTTCCAGGCTTTTTGACATTTCTGATTTTTAATCCAAACTGAAAAAATTGAGGCTAGTACACAAAAGACTAGTTACCCCATCATCCCCGTCTAGGGTGAATCATAGAAGAAATCAAGGATGATTAGTCTACTGCATTCAGACCCCTTTATTGCATAGTTTAGATTAGATATGTCCAATAGCCTGGAAGCAAGGCTTTGATGGGAGGGGAGTAGTCTGCAATTACAGACTCTAATTTGACACTTCAATGCAATATATCATGCCTTGATTGAAGGCTGTTCAGTACTCCCTGACTGAGTCAAAATATGGACCTTGTCCAGAGCAGCTACAGTATATGGCCTACTGTAGTCTCATAACTTTTCTTCATGCATTGTGGGTATGTGCCTGCATTTTAGGAGGGGAGCAGGGTTGGAGGAGAGGGGAGGGGTAACATGAATCTGAAACCACTTGCTTGACCCTGTGTGGGGTGTGGGTTCTATATGGATCTTGTCTTTCAGTGTGTGTGTGTGTGTGTGTGTGGATCAATCAAGCCATGTGAATGTGTTTCCTTCCTCCCACCTTCCACCTACCGTTTCCTTCCCCCAACTAGAGCTCCATCTATCTCCCCATCTTGTTCTATCCCTGGATGACTGTCCCCAGGAGATAGAGAACCCCTTTTCACTATTAGCGCTTGTCATTGGTATCTTAAAACTCATTGAGGAAGACTAGATTTGGACCTGTTTTCAGTAAATGCTTGGTATCTTTAAACAATGTCTCACAAGAGGAAAGTCACCCTGAATAAAAGAGCTAAACAGTGTACTATCAATGAGAGAAGCTACTCTGAATAACACAGCTAAACAGTGTACTATCAATGGAGTCAAAGGATTAAACAATGTCAGACAAGAGGAAAGTCACCCTGAATAGCACAGCTAAACAGTGGAGTATCAATGGAGACAAAGGGTTAAAGAATGTCTTACAAGAGGAAAGTCATCCTGAATAGCACAGCTAAACAGTGTACTATCAATGGATTCCAAGGGTTAAACAATGTCTTACAAGAGGAAAGTCACCCTGAATAGCACAGCTAAACAGTGGAATCAAAGGGTTAAACAATGTCTTGCAAGAGGAAAGTCACCCTGAATAGCACACTTAAACAGTGTACTATCAATGGATTCCAAGGGTTAAACAATGTCTTACAAGAGGAAAGTCACCCTGAATAGCACAGCTAAACAGTGTACTAGCAATAAATTCCAAGGGTTAAAGAATGTCTTACAAGAGGAAAGTCACCCTGAATAACACAGCTAAACAGTGGAATCAAAGGGTTAAACAATGTCTTGCAAGAGGAAAGTCACCCTGAATAGCACACTTAAACAGTGTACTATCAATGGATTCCAAGGGTTAAACAATGTCTTACAAGAGGAAAGTCACCCTGAATAGCACAGCTAAACAGTGTACTAGCAATAAATTCCAAGGGTTAAACAATGTCTTACAAGAGGAAAGTCACCCTGAATAGCACAGCTAAACAGTGTACTAGCAATAAATTCCAAGGGTTAAAGAATGTCTTACAAGAGGAAAGTCACCCTGAATAACACAGCTAAACAGTGGAATCAAAGGGTTAAACAATGTCTTGCAAGAGGAAAGTCACCCTGAATAGCACAGTTAAACAGTGTACTATCAATGGATTCCAAGGGTTAAACAATGTCTTACAAGAGGAAAGTCACCCTGAATAGCACAGTTAAACAGTGTACTATCAATGGATTCCAAGGGTTAAACAATGTCTTACAAGAGGAAAGTCACCCTGAATAACACAGCTAAACAGTGGAATCAAAGGGTTAAACAATGTCTTACAAGAGGAAAGTCACTCTGAATAACAGAGCTGAACCGTGTACTATCAATGGAGTCAAAGGGTTAAACAATGTCTTACAAGAGGAAAGTCACCCTGAATAACACAGCTAAACAGTGGAATCAAAGGGTTAAACAATGTCTTACAAGAGGAAAGTCACCCTGAATAACACAGCTAAAGAGTGGAGTCAAAGGGTTAAACAATGTCTTACAAGAGGGAAGTCACCCTGAATAACACAGCTAAACAGTGGAATCAAAGGGTTAAACAATGTCTTACAAGAGGAAAGTCACTCTGAATAACAGAGCTGAACCGTGTACTATCAATGGAGTCAAAGGGTTAAACAATGTCTTACAAGAGGAAAGTCACCCTGAATAACACAGCTAAACAGTGGAATCAAAGGGTTAAACAATGTCTTACAAGAGGAAAGTCACCCTGAATAACACAGCTAAAGAGTGGAGTCAAAGGGTTAAACAATGTCTTACAAGAGGGAAGTCATTCTGAATAACACAGCTAAATAATATACTATCAATGGAGTCAGTGGGTTAAACAATATCTTTGGTTGGAAGGGGTTAATATTATGTTCACCCATTAGAAAGAATAGACATTGGCCCATGTTGCATCAAACCTTGTCTCCTTTTGAAAATCAATAGGACTCAATTTTGAACAGAGTGTGAGAGAAAGAAAGGGAAACAGAGAGTGAGAGAGAGAGAGAGAGAGAGAGAGAGAGAGAGAGAGAGAGAGAGAGAGAGCAAGAGAGAGAGAGAGAGAGAGAGAGTGAGAGATAGAGAGAGAGAGAGAGAGACGCAGACAGAGAGAGGTGGTAAGAAATAAATAGAGACAGAGGAAAGGATCAGTTTACTACTTTGCATGGCTATCAAATCTAGCCAGAGCGGAACAAATGTATTAAGATTGGTTTCGATTCAGTAGCATTATGTTTAGTTACCGAGAACTGCATAATTAAGAACATGTTAGTGCTGAAATCCAATGCAAATTAGATAACCATGGCCTACATTTTGCACCGATATTTCAAACTGCCTGAGTTTCCTCTCCTAAACTTTTGCGTGCAAATGCAAGCTACCAATGCCAAGTTATAGGTCTATCTCAAATTCTGATCTTCATTAAGAAATGCACTTGCCAATGTTTTTCTGCATCTTGGGAATGGGTTCTACATAGTTGCCAAAGTATACATATGCAGATAGTTTCCAAAGTGATATTTGTCAATTGTAAATAGCTGCATTTTGGTACTCAATGTATTGGCTTTTCATCAAGGCTTTGATGGAGCTAAGTTTTAATAATGCAAATGATACACTATTAATATACACAATTACTTATTCACTCTAAATAAAAGGGTAAAATTGATCGACATGGTTAACATCCATGTAGCTGTAAATGTAGCCTTTTATTGTATGAATGAATTTATATTATATAGAAAGATATGCAGCTCTTTGTATAATAAATATGTAAATAGCTTCCAATGTCCATCTACAATGTTCTTTTCAAACTTCAATGTACCTGTACTGCAAAAATATGTAACATGTCCAGATGTGGAAAAAAAATGATACAATTTAGTTTTAGAAACTCATTGATTCCTTGCCAGCATGAAGGGCTGTTGGAGGGATGAAGGGGTGGGGTGTGGGAGGGGTTGTTTGGGGGGGGGGGGGGAGGGAGGTGGTAGCATCCCTCATTGCCTCGCAACATTTGTGCAGACAATGAGAGTGATAAGAAGGGTTCTCACATATCATAGCGTCACCCGACATCCAATCCTCAAATAGTTTGAGTTCAGTCATCTCGCCCGCCTGCCCGTCTGATAATCGTTTCGCTCCATTTCCACCCCGATCTGATCCCCCTCCAACCTCCTCTTCCCCATCTTGTCTTTGCTGGTAGCTGGAGGGGGAATCTATGATAAGATGTTCTGCTTCATTATAACCAGGATGTAGCGCTAGGTTTTCTAACCCCTCCCTTCCACGCGTTCTTTGCCCACACACCTCAGCTTCCTGCTTAAAGGGCACAACCATCCAGAAATTAAGTTGACTTTACCCTCTTAGTACTATACCGGGACATGAAGAGATCAATGAGTTATAACACAGTGAATGAGCCCATGGTAATGAGAGGGTTAACTTGAAATCTAACAATCAGGCTCATTGGCAAAAGCTTAAGAAAAATCAGATCTGACATGTTGACGAGAAATTGTTAATGTTTGAACATTATAATTATTATGAATCCTGATCATTAATCTTCATAGGCAAGTCTATCGGTGCACAGTGACATACTGTGTTCTAGACTGTGGAGGCTACTTCCTCCTGAAGCACAGATTTTGTTTTTGTGTACACACCAAAAATAAACAATACAATACCATCACTTGAATACCTAGAATCTACAGAGAAAGATCACAGAGCTAGGGATTAATGATATTTACACACAAAAATTACTCCTAATAAGATTGCAAATTTGTTTATATGATGTTTCTAATTTTATTGAACTTCAGGGTGGTATTTCCCTTTAAGGTCAGTTCACACAGGAATGATCTGCTGCTATGTCAGTTTCATGTTCTGGAAAAACGTACAATTGTTATTTCTGCATACCGGTATAGGTAATTAATCTTGTGTGAAAATTCCTTAATGTTCTTTTACCCCTACTCCACAAAAGAATTGCAGTAAACTGACACTTACATTATACCATTGTCTTGTTTTGTTTAGTAGAAAACACAAGTACCAAACAACAGGCAGTTTGCAGCACCAGCAAAGCGTTTTTTTGTGAACGAACGTGTGTAACTTAACTTGGCTCATGGCTAACCCAGACCAGATGCCTCCACCGAGACACCTTGCCCAACCTGGCGTCGATTACCTGACCCGTTTTCTAAGTCTCGTTTACGACCACCAACACCCCAGCTCGGCTTCAGTCTGACAATTTGAATGACATCACACACGTTTTTGTTCCCAAAACAATCCCCCAAAAGTCACGGAGGAAACAGAAATCTGAGCTGCATGTCACGCTGTAAAAGCTCAAAAACTTTCATGTCTCCTATGCTTTATGATATTTTAAAAGATAGTTTTCTCTGAGATTTATGTAAGATCACACTTTCCTTAAATTCTTGCTCTTTTGCAGGAGTATTTATTGCTTCATTTATGCTTCATTATAACACACACTACCCTTAGCACAGCAGTTCATCTGGAACAATCAGTGTAAAAAAGCTACAGAAATCTCTGCAGTTTTGTCAGTAGATTTGTCCTTGGTAATTTGACATTATGTTACACCAAAAGAAGAACTTGGGACAGTGAAACTTGGCATTAAAGCCCACTTGATGAATAACAAAATGTGGCCTTTATCAGCAGTGTTTTTTGACAGTGACTTTTAAACAGGTTGCCTGAGAAACATTGTTCAAAACAGCAAGATATGATCTTGATAGACAGAGCGGTCTTTCTGTATGGTGGTCATTTCAGCAGGCTTCACTGTATCTAGGAGCTTTGATGCCGCAAGGCGACACACTCTATTACGTACATGGGACTCTGTGTGGGTCCTGAGACCTTGGTTGTGGCCTCTAGTGACCGGCTGACCAGCTTCTGGATGTACAAGATTGACCGTCTGGCACGTCTAGGCAGGAAGGTGACCGCGACCTCATTTTGAGACAAGTACCTGTAGGATTTGGAGTTTCAACAAATGAAAACATGACAGGTACAATGAATCTGATAATTTATGATATTTATGACCTTGTTTGAAGGTGTCAAGTGGAGTATTCAGCAGTATGGATATAGGACAGGTACAATAGATATGATTGGTTATGATATTTATTGCACTTATTTTGTTGCTGAGTCACCATGAATATGTTTTAAGTTGTCTAGAGCAGGATTTAGAAATACAAGAAATCCAAACATGACAGGTATAATATGAGTGAGTATGATGCTGATTGCATTAGGAGTCTTGCTAAAAGACCTTGACCTTGTTCAAGGTGTCTACACGTACGATTCAGCAAGATAACAGATTAAGAGTTTGTTGCCAACTTGCTAGGCCCACTTTGCCTTCTTTTATTTAGAGAGAACTTTTAGATGGCAGCATTTGTAGCGCCTTGCATCTGTACTATTGAAATCCAACAACATAACTCCAAAGACCATACGTGATGCATGCTGTGTTTGTATTAGCAGCTACTGTAAAAAAAAATATTTCTTCCAATTTTTTTGATAAAGTGGAAGCTGCTTCAGCAACTGCAGTCTGTGAAAACCACTTGTTTGTTTTACTTGAAAAGTCTTTATCATTAGTGCCATTCTTATTAGGCTTACAAAATCGTGAAGTTAGAAAAATTGCGAAGTTAGGGTGAAAGTTGCCTAGCAACCGTACCAAAAGCTGAATGGTCATATTGTCCCTGTCCCCTAACTTCGCGATTTTTTTAACTTAGCAATTTTTTTAAAATGAAGACCACTTGTTTTACTTGAAAAGTTTCATCATTAGTGCCATTCTTATTGGGCTTAAAAAATCGCAAAGTTAAAAAAATAGCAAAGTTAGGGTGAAAGTTGCCTAGCAACCGTACCAAAAGCAGAACGGTCCTATTGTCCCTGTCCCCTAACTTCACAATTTTTTTAACTTCACAATTTTTTTTAAAAGCCCAATGAGAATAGCACTATTGAAACATTTATTAAAGAACCAATACATCAAGACCACCTGATCTTAAAGGGCACACAAAGTACATTGTCTTCCCTGAGCTGTCTTTGTATAAACTTTTTTTTTCCTCGTGTCAGCTTTATTCATTCAATTACCCACATGTATTAACATCCAGGGTCTTAGAGACAACATCCGAGATGTTGTCTAAAAGAATTTCATATTTAAACACATGCCATATAGAAAAACTGTTGTATGGTTTACCTTGAAAATAAACAAATAGATTGCATATTGAGCATACACAAGAATTGTATTCATATCTGTTGCTTTTTCATGTGTGAAATCAAAAGCAGCTATTAATAATTTTTCATTTAATATAAGTTTTTCTTTAAACATGAAATTAATCAAAACCTTTGTATAAACAAATTACAGTAATATGATTACTATAAAGACCACTTGGTGGTCATCCAATGCAATATTCCTGTTTCTGCTAAGTAAAAATACTTGTTGGGGTGTACGTGCAGCATTAGAACCACAGCCCATGGGACATGCTCCTTCGGAAATGAGACAAAACTCGCTGGAATATATCACATGTCAGGCACAAAAATGAACGGAAAGTGATTTTATGGTCAATATTTTCTTTCATAAAATTTTATCACCTGTGTGAGGTTGAGATTGTATGAGTTGATCGTAACAGGGCCATACTAGAATGATCAACTTGACCTATCATATCTTTCTTGATTACTTTAATTAGTCTGTCATCAGGGTGGTTTGAATTAAAGTTCATAAGGGAATTTCATAAAAACGGGCAAAACTGCCAAATGTATTTGCATATCTAAACTTATCATAATTTGTACAAACTAAAAATGAAATGATGAAGATTTGTTTGTTTGTACGCATGGCAATAAATAACATTGAATTGAATCTACTTTGTACTAATGGTACAGCAATAATTCAAGGTAATACAAACATGAAGTCACAAATTCACATCTTAGATATCTGGGTGTCTTATTTATAAGCAGTGATGAGTGTTTCCAGGTATCCCATATCTAAGGAATAAAAAATAGTAAAATGGGATGGAGCACTAGAAAAAAAACAACCTTTTTTTTACAAAAAGTTTGAAGGAAATACTAGAGTAGATGTCCAGGTATAAATAACCCTATACGCTCTCATGAATTGTATGTTAAAAGCAACTCAAGTTAGTGCACTTAAAAGAGCAGAGACAGAAAAGTCTTTTTTTAACTCCTTCATTACCAAAAAAGTGTCACTCAAAGGGACTTACAGGTATTACCTGTGATGGGAATGCCTGAATGACTTATGAGGAGTTAATCTGGCTGTAATACCCCCATGGAGGGTCCCCACTGCCAAGTAAATAGGTAGTGTTAATGGGTACTTATCTAGCACTTAAGAAGCTGATAAGTCAAGTGTGTTTAATCCTCTTACCCCTCCTTGACTTGCAGCTGAGTGTGAGGAGAGGAGGATGTCCTGCTAAAAGGAAGTAAGTGACAGTGGCAGTCATAAAAGTTAACATGCGTGCTTGGTAGTTTGTTTTTTGCATTGGTATTGAAGAATTAAAAACATGTGTTTGTTTCTTCATTCCTACTTGCTTTGTTCTTGCTTTGTATTTGTTAAAGATCCACATTGACAGCATGCTAGGAGGCTGCTATCCTGTGCTAAAAGAATGAAATCACAGAAAGCAGGGGCCATATGCATGAAACCTTACTAGGCTAGTTGGTTACTAAAAATGCATGCAGCTGAATCCACTCTGGCAACTAACTAGACCTCATGCAGTCTGGAATATGACTCCTACATCACCTTAATTTCTATCATGATAATACCCCTATCCATGCACGGATATTTTGTGAAAACAAAATATGTGGAAAAATATTTTTTGTCAAGTCTTAATGTATTGTTAGTCTCTATAACTTCCTTTCCCATCGTCTCTCTGACTAGACGTTGAGGTCATTCCTAGAGCATGTAGATAACCACCAGCGACAGGTATCACTTGAGAGATAGTATTTAACACATTAGTCTGTTTTTGAATGATCTAGGTGTCTGTCCCATAGCTGGCCACAGACTGAGATGTGAGATGTTATGGTCACTAGACACACAATAAACAAACCCTGAGCTGCTAGTTTAAATTCTGGCCAGTTAAGTTGGAGCTTGCAAAATGATGTAAAGGGATTTTTAGATATCCTTCACACAAAAAAATGAACTGAGTACTGCTAAGAATAACTCATGTAAACAATACATGTATGTGCACCATCTCCATATCCTGAACAATATTCAATTACTGAGAAGAGAACAAGGTCAGACATGGTGGCCAACTCTTAAGCTTGCATCAATGGGCCATAACTGCATGACTCAATTATTGATGATTATTAAAACTTGAAAACAAATTGAAACCCATCAATTAATCACCAGTCTATTGCAGTAAGCTACTGTTGAATTAATGGCTTAGGTAATGGGTTAGACTTTCATATATCTCAAACATAGAATGCCTCCTTTGAAGGGATTTCCACTTGTCACCTTTTGCCTGCAGTCAAGCGAGGGCAGTATACTACAGTGTACTGTAGATGTTGATACACCGCAAGTTCATTATCCTGCCTTAAGCATTATGTAAAGTGTGGCAAGAAGCTTAATATATGTCTTAAACTAGTACTATATCATTCTCGAGAAAGCTATTTCTAATGTGCAGTCATCAAAAACGTGGGTGGGTATAATCCGAAATTAAGAAGGGGAAAAAATAGCTAGATTTCAATTTGTTTCTTTATTTCTAGATGGGTTTGACTGGCTGACTGCCCCTCAGTCATTAGACTCTCTACGCCCGCCCGCCCGCCCCCTTGTTTCCATTTTGAATTGCTTTGATATCTCCGCCTTCTCCTGAGCGCTATTTTAATAAGAGATGTATGATTGATGGACTAGTACTCAAAGCTTATTTCCTCCAGTGAACAACATGTCATGTACTACTCAGACCTTTCCAGTTAAACCAAGATAGTTACATGTGCTTGCTTCAACCTGATAGAAATGATACAAAAGATGTCTGTTTTATTTCTTACAAGTTTGTCATGACACCGTGCTCTGGATATATCTCTTGACACTACTACCACAACCTCTCCCACCACCACAACAACAACTACACAACAGCTGGACCATAATTTGACACAACAGTTCATGCTCTCTTTGTCATGTTTGCAATTAAAATCATAATGCTTACAATCATGCAAATATATTTCAACAGTACATTAGATATTCATGCAAACATAATGTACCCTGCTATGAAAAGCCCTCCGCCCACCCTTCCCCCACCATCAATCAATGACAATGAGCATCCATTTTCTTCCAGTCTTGATAATTATCTCAAGAAACGCCGCCCATTCAGCGGAACAAAAAGACGCCAGGCATCAAGGGTTGGGCACACATGAAACTAGATACTCCAAATCTGCAACAGCCGGTCGCCACCATCTTAACGTATTGTAGTGATACAAAGACGTCCTGGCTAAAAAGATGTCATGAGGCGAGCTTGTATCTTAATTGCAGCAGAAAACTTTACAGAGGCGTTGTTCATTCAATTTTTGATGAGTTTGATATGAACACTTCATGATTTTTTTTTTTCAATATCCAGCCATACACTATTCTTAGCTATGAATAAACTGTTAATACCTTGATATGACACAATCAAACCTCAACCCTGTGGTAGCTGTAGTTCCATGCCAAATTTTAACATCCTAGATCGACCACAAAACTAGAAAATATAAAAGTAAGCAACAGGTTAAGCAATCTACCACAGTGAAATCTGTATATGAAGATCGCTCAAGGGAGACAGGAATGATGTTTTTTTTATGAGCAAGTGGTCTTTATGTCCAGTTACTTGGATGCAGGTTTCTAGGGAAACAGAAATGGTGGTCTATATAGGCAGGTGTTTTTTGTCACTACAGCAGGTTTCATTGTAGTACAGAAAGACATTGATAAAAAAATATATGCAGACTTTTTTGATCACATGTATTTTGTCTAGGACTATTGTAGCCTAGGTACTAGGCTGTGAGGTGCATGGACACAACCCAGTCTGTCAACAACTACTACTAGTAACACAGACTATACCCTAATGATATCATATCTCCTCTGGCTTCTTCCCTACTGAGAGGAGAATGAGCGAGGATGGGATTGGGGTATAGTCTGTGTTACCAGACATAGTTGTTGACAGATTGGGTTGTGTCCATGCACTTCACAGCCTAGTACCTAGGCTAGGACTATTGATGCATTTCTCTGTCCAATGATCTGATGATATGGAATAGAAGGTAGATACAAATTTCTCCATTTGAGACAATAAGTTTGCTTTAAACAGCACGATGCTCCTTTGAAACTGGCCCTGTTTCCATGCTCCCTGCAGTCAACATGTGCTTAATCTCATTACTTATTGGAAGTGCTGAAAATTGATTGAAATGAAATCAGTGGATCATGCATGAGTGACCTCCCCCCTCTCAAGGTCGTCTGTATCCCTGGTTACGGTACTCATAATCCATGAGAGAGAGAGGAAATGATGCATTATGACCATGTCTGAGATGATCCACTATTTAAAGCTACCACCCTCTACCTACCCCTAGAAGGAAATTTATTCATCTTCTATCTCATGACATTTCAAAAAAGAAAAGAAAAGAGAGATGTAGCCTGCCTTCCAGGCCGTTGAACATTTTTAATCCAAACTACAAAAATAGTCTAGCACTCATAAAGCTAGTTACTTTATCTCTGTCCTCCTTTCATGTAGCGTGTCCATACCGTTTCGGTATAGCTATACAATGACTTTTTTGGGGGGTGGACACGGGGTCAGTCTAACCCCAAGCTGGAGAAGAAATCTGGAATAATTAGTCTACCGCAGCCAGACCCCATTATTGAATAGTTTGGTAAACTATGAAAATATGCAACAGGCTGGAAGTCAGGCTAAGGAGAAGGAGGTCTGAGGTGGTGCTGTGGTTAGTGTAAGAGGTTTGGGATATTTTTGTTGCACATTTTGTATTTAGTCATGATTATGTTTGATAAAAATAGTGTTTATCCCGAATGTGACGTGTGTGTGGATGATGACGATGGGAGAGTGGGTGTAAGAGGAATGACAAGGTTGGGGGATGGAGATAATTAAGAGGAGATAGGAATGGAAGAGAGGAAGGAAGTACATATGGCAAGAGAGAGAGAGAGAGAGGGAGAGAGAGAGAGGGGGGGGGGTGGAGACAAAGATGGAGGGAAGGGCGAGGGAGGAGGTGATATGGTACAAAATATTGTAACAATTTGGTAGAAGATGGTAGCTAGAAGATAGGGAAAGATAGAGACTGACAAAAAAAGTTTTGAGATGATATGTCAAGAGATAAGTAGATGTAGGTAGAAAAAATGACCAAGAAAGTACCAAAATGGGAGGGGGGGGGGATTAAGTTTGAGTTCGTATGACATCAAATAGTTAAACATATCTTCATGAAATAAAAAAGGAAGTACAGTTAAGTCCATTTAAAATCTCTCTGAAATGTGTGAAAACAATTTGAAGTGCATGTACCTCAATGTTTATATCCAATTATTTTACTGTCAGTCCCTATCAAGCTGATAAATACAGGTGCAGTATATGCAATAACATGTCAAGCTCAATGTATGTGGCATGTAGAGAGAGAGAGGTACTCGTGTACACTATGATTATCTAAGTATGTGTGGGTGTACGTTTGGTTACTCACCAAACCTTTCTCCTGTCTTACAAACTGATGGTGGTACAGCTCGGCTGCAGGCTAGTTTCTACATGTCTCGCTATATAGAGAGAGCACAAAGAGTTCGGCTCCCCATTCATCACTCAAAGCCCTCTCAAAGAGAAACATTTTCTTTTGTCCGCTTCAATTTATGATAATTTATTTCAGGCACCCTGCAAGGTGACACCACAGTTTAAACCAATTTGAGAGTTAAAAAGCCAAAGACTCGCTCAACAAAAACCCATTCACAAAATGGGCTTTTGTGCGGAGAAGATGTGAATTTGCTGCAGGCTTCCAGCAGTTTGAAGTAGTGTGCGGTATGATTCACACTAGGGGGAGTCCACACTGAGAGTTAGTTCATACTAAGGGGGAGTTCACACTATCAAAGGAGAAGTGAAGATATTGCTGCTATTTCTGAATGTAATAATAGTTCCAACAAAGCGCAAGTTCGAATATATCTTCTACCTTCGAATGTATGAATTGTTATGATACCTTGCACAGTCTTCTCCTATATTTTGAATTATGGTTTTATTGAATTTGATTTAGTCTCACACTTTTCTTTTAGCAATTCAATTACAAAGTAGGGTGATGTATCAACACACCAAAAGAGCAACATCTTCCCGCCAGATATAAAAATAGGCTAATAACATTAAGAACCATAGGGTACGCTTTATATTTTGATGCCATGTTTGCATCTTTTTGAAGTGAAGAAGTATCACTGCCATTGACCTTATCTCTCTGTAAGGAATCATCCCTGATTAGAATAATTTTTCAAGGATGATTTCTTACAGAAAGATAATCAGACTTAGTTCGTAATTCTTGGATCATGAAGACTCACCCACTCACAACACCAGAGTCTCCAACATTTATTCATTGTGGATGATGATTATAGATAATCATCAGACTAGGCTCCTAATTTGGTGGTCGTGAGGACTGGTCCTTTTGAAGAGTTTTTCAACAATGGACCAGCGCATGCATAGCAAGCTAACAATAACAGACCGTTGGCACGTAGGGAAGGTTGACCTTCCCCTATCCTCTGTTGCTGGGATGCGGGATGCTAGGAGAAAGCAAGAAGGAGAAAAAGATGAGAAATAACTGAATAGGGTTTTAGAGGCTGTGAAGGTTTGTACGTCCCTTTTATGAGACGAGTTGTCATCTATTTATGGCATATTCGTGCTTGCAAGTCAAGGGAGTTTGACTGATTTTAAGTAGGGTTACAGAGTCAAAGTTAAACTGGGGAATAAACATTTGGCCTCTGTAGGTAGGTTCCCGGACAATGCCTATTCATTTATCTATAGATGTATGTACTGTATGTAGGTATGTATGGTTGCATGTATGTATGTATGTATGTATGTAATCAAAGAAGAATATAGGAGGTTGCTATGGCACTTGAAATGTAGATGAAAATACAAATAAATCAATAGAATGGCCACAGAAGAGAAGTATGCACAAAAATTTGGTCATAGACCTTTGTCAAGAGCAGATGTATGTATGTATGTATGTATGTATGTATGTATGTATGTGTCCATTCATGCTCGCATGTATGTATGAGTGCATTCATGTATAGTGTACATCTATATTTCAATTAGTCTCTATCTACTAATATATCCCTAGATCTGTATCTACATATGTCCAGCTGACTACACTTGTCACTATTTATATAAGTGTGAGGTTTGTATTTGTTGTGACAAATATTCAGAGATACTGGGGTAGTTAAGTAGCACTTGATTTGATGGATGAAATAACTTGATGGTGATTGTTGAAAGTAAACATTGACTTATGCTTGTTAATTATTTGTGCAAATGAGTGTTATCACATGAAGCCTGCCCTCAAGTGATATTGATAGATAGTCTTGGTTTGTAGACTCATTTTGAATTGAGAACTGCAGAGAAAATTGGGATATATTGATTTGTAAATTTATAAATTAATTTTCTGTGACTTAGTGCATCTAGTTACCTAAAAAGTCCTTACAGATGGTAAATAAATTTTAGTGCAATCCAAAACATTGTCTCTGATTTTTATTTTTCAAAACACGGAGTCACTTTGAAAGACTGCATAAATTTGCCATGAACGTTGTTTAAAAATGCTGATTCTCGACTGAAAAGGGGAAACCCTCTTTCTACATTTCACCGCCGCTTCTGGGAAATGCAAGTAAATTTTCTTTCAATTTCACTTTCTTCTAACGTAATCAAAATCAACTAATTGCACTGTGCTTTATTAAAAAAGGAAGTTGTTCCTTGTGAGATGTTAGTATTGACTGCTACTGTATTATAAAATGAATGATAAAGACGAAATTTAAATTTTAAATTAAAGATGATTTTCTCCCAGAATTTGTGCTTATCACTGATGATATCCTATGATCTCTTTGAGCATTAGCCTTGAATACATACATGTAAAAGCCTAAAGGTGAACTTGAAGTCCTTTACTATTTTCCATTCAGCATTTGATGTAATGTAACTAGAGAATGGATTCATTTTCATTAAAAAACGGTGCCTTTTACCAATGGTTACTTTAAGGAGAATATTCCTGGTACTATCACAGAATTATAGACGCTAGCTTTTTTTTCTAGAGGTCTATCTTAAATTTCATGTAGCTTTTTTTTATTAATGATGTGGAAAGGCAAAGAATATTTTATTGATATGCCAGTCTTCCATAATTTAAGTTTATGATGTTCCTTGTCTAAGCCCAATGATCCCGAGTGTGCATTTCTGTGGCGTATTCAACAAAGATAAATATTCTGTTTTATAGTGATTAATGCTTTTGACAATTCATGGATGGCCTTCTTAGCAGCAAAATTAGATAGATGACAATCACATTTTTTTTTACAATAGTTAAGTCATAAAATTGTCATTTTACTCTTTGAGCGTGGGTAGAGAAGGCATCAGAAGAGTGAGTCTGGCTTCATTTCATGTTTCAGTTTACGATTGTCTCGCGTCACAAATGATGTGTATGGGCATGAAGTTGAGACTATACCAATTTGTATTGGTCGATCAGCTGCTAGTTCTTGCATTGTCAGAGTCACTACACTGCGGTTGGTAGTGTTACAACTTCTACCGCTCTCTCTCTCTCTCTCTCTCGCTGTCGCCGTCGCCTTACACAGAGCACGTGCCAGCGAGGGCCATCAATTGGAATAATCTGACTGAATAAACACCAGCACATTTAGCCGTTTAGTGGGAATTGCACTCTCTGTGATGAAGGGGGTATTTTTATGAATACTGAAGCGATCGGACGGACCATTGAATTTTCTGCCAATTGGTGCGAGTGAATCATTATTTTACGGGCAATGTAGCTGGGAGTTGAGTGAACTAATGTACATTCTCTACTGTCTGGATATGGAAAGTGTATTTTAAGTGTAATTTCAGACTCTATCTTGGCATTGGTGAAATTCGACCAGAATTTATCCTAGCTTGTACTTGTCTGTAGTGCTGCAGTTGGACGCATTTTGCAGGTAAGAACAGTAGTTTTACTGTGACATGAAAGTTGTTTCATATGAAATTTTAAGATGATTATGGCATATTTGGATTCATTTTCAGTGATAAGATAGCTCTCCTGTGTGTTGTATTTTCTAATTAACCCTCAGTGTCTCTTTGTTCTATCATTTCACTCTAAATTACTGAAAAGGTTGGTATATATTAGATATCTGGAGCTGTTGACAGTCGTATTACTTCACCCAGAGAAGCATCTGCGGAGTACAGGGGCCTTTACATGAAACCTTTTTAAGCCTAATTACTAAAATTGAACATGCACTTTGAGTAGCCATCAAGGCTAGTATGGTTTATTCATATGTTTGTTTATTCTTGACTGTGTATGAGCTAGCCTGGGTCTCTTTCCAGGGGCCATGCTTGTGAAACTAAGCATTGTTACTTATTCAAATACATACAGCTACGTGTATTCTAAGTAACCAATTAGGCTAGTAAGGTTTCATGAACATATGTGTTTATTATTTACTGTTCATGATCTAGTCTGGGTTTTAGTTCCCAGGGGCCATAGTCATGAAACTTTACTTAGCCTAGCTAGTTACTAAAGTGCATTCAGCTTCATGCAGTTTTAGTAAATAGGTAGGCTAGTAAGGTTTCACGAATATGACCCCATGGGCCTTGATCATGAAACCTTACTAAGCCTGTTACTGACTAAAATGCATACAGCTACGCGTATTATAAATAACCAACTAGGCTAGTAAGGTTTCACAAATATGGTCCCTGGATTCTCCTCTCAATGACCCACGTAGATTACAACTAAGTCTGGATGTGCAGACTAATGTGCAGCTAATCTCTTCATGTCTCTGTGAGGGAATAGGGAAGAAGGAAGTATATAGTCTATTATATCCAGACTTAGTGGAGATTGCAGTTGTGCATGATAAAGACCAATATCCACAGGGGTATAATTTGAGACTATCTCTTACAATGATCAGAGATTTTAGGTGGTGCCTGGTGATCATTGCAACATGATACACGATACAGTCAATGGTAGGGTAGATTTCTGCATGATCATCTCTTGCGTCAAACTTCTGTTAATCCTTCTTATCATGGGCTAAAATTGCCCTCTTTTAGCTTGGCATTGAGAGGGTTAATAGATGTGGACATTATCAGATAATTCTGATAGCAATCATCATCTGTTGTATGCTAAAAGGTTGCTTTTCTGAAGTTTTTTTTTTTAGTATGGAAGTATAAATTATTCTGATCTGGCAATTTTTGCCAAAGAGAGAGAATGTAAAATGCAGGGGCCATATTCATGAAACCTTACCAAGCCTAGTTAGTTACTAAAGTGCACTGAAATGCATGCATTGCAGTAACCAACTAGGCTAGTAAGCTTTCAGGTGTGTGTTTGTGTGTGTGTGTGTGTGTGTGTGTATATGTGTGTGTATGTGTGTATATGTGTGTGTATGTGTGTGTATGTGTGTGTATGTGTGTGTATGTGTGTGTATGTGTGTGTATGTGTGTATGTGTGAATGTATAACCAGGGAGATGTTAGTTTAAAACAATCCCCACATCTCCCTGTTTCCTGTGAGTGTGTAGGTGATGCTGAATTAGCCCGAAGGTGACATAACAAGCACACTCAGATCTGGGAAATTAGCACTAAGTTCCAATCAAAACATGCAATAGCATCCTATTTTGTTGTCCCATGTCATATTTGATACCAAAGCCTCCAGTTTAAGGTGTTATGAAATGTAGTGTGGTGTCTGCAGCATGCTGTCACTGGGCGTGTTTATCAACTCTTTTTTGGGTAGAATTAAGGTTTCCCAATGCGTTCAAATTTTTTTAAATGCGTTTAAACGAGTTGATAAACGCAAAGGTGTTTTGATTAGGGGGTTTGGAAAGCTGTTTTGAAACACGCAAATTTGTACGATCCTAAACGCGTTAAAACCAGAAACGCGTTTAAAGAAGCGAGATAAACGCAAAGCTGTTTTGAAACGCGTTTAAACCACGTGTTTTCGGTGACAAGGCCGGTTTTCGACTTGGGCGATCGAGTTGATAAACGCACCTCTTTTTAAACGCATTCGTAAAGGCCTTTGGAGTTGATAAACGCACCATTTTTTTAAACGCGCTTGGAAACGCGTTTGGAAACGCGTTCGTAAAGGCCTTTCGTAAAGGAAACGTGTTTAAATTTCTGAAAAGTTGATAAACACGGCCACTGTGGTATGTGAACTCATGAACGTGGTTAAATTTTGTTATTTCATGTTATTTTGCTCTCGAATGCAAGACTGTTTTTGAGTCCTCCTCAATCAAATATCCCATTTTGCCTCTTCAGTCTAGTGATAACGCAAGTAACATGTTATTTTCAAAATTTGCTCTCATGAAGATGGCCCTTGTTAGTGTAAAGGGATGGGTTACAAAATGATTGAGAGTGTGTGTATGTGTGGAAGAGCATGTTTTTGCTTCACCTAAAAGCTCTTCAAGTTCTTACCTAAGATGTGCAGGTACGCTTTAAAGGGCATATACTGTACTGGGAAGGCAAAAAGCCTTCAAAATGTAATTGTTAGCAATCTTCTTGCCAATGGTCTTAAATTCATGTATTGTCCATTTTAGAAGCTTGCTGAAAATTATTTGCCCTCAAATGATCCACATATGGAGTAATTAATGATTCATGATTAAATCCTCAAAATGTTCGGCCCGAATATTTTGAGGATTTGTGATTTAATCACTCATTACTCCAAATGTAGATCATTTGAGGGCAAATAAATTTCAGCAAGCTTCTAAAATAGACCGCACATGAATTTATGACCATTGGCAAGAAGATTGCTAACAATTACATTTTGAAGGCTTTTTTGCCTTCCCAGTACAGTATATCGCCTTTAATTCCCAGAACAGGATTTGGTTACCTAGCCCCCACCACATCCTGGGATAGGCAAGGATGGGTTTACCTGAGACTTTCATGTATTGTCCTAGGGTGGGATAATATTTCACATTCAGAAAGAGAGAGTGATAGAGTACTTTGGCCTTGAAGCTGATGTACCTGTGTAATATGAGTCTGTCTGTTGTCTATTCTATAGAGTACCGAAGTGGTGTCGTTATATGAGCATGTTGTCAAGACTATTGGCTCTAAACAAACTCACTCCAGTGAGAGGTATAGCGGCCTGATATTGTCTATTGAGCTAGTGTCGGGCATTCTCAATTACAGTCCTCGTTGTGATCACCGCTGCTTGCTCTACCCGTATTGTTTAGAACCAGTTGTCCTGACAATAATGCTCAAATGACGTCACACTTTCGTACTCTATTTCATACTGTCTGTTGTGCACTTTTAAAGGGCAATGCTACCTGGTTGTAATTAGAATTGAAAATGTGTAAAAAAATAAAACTGATTGCAAATAATTTGAGCAAAATCAGTTATGTTATAAAGACAAAAGTTGTGTTTAAGAATATTTTATCACAAGGTCTATACCAGATGTTGATTCAAAGTACACCGATGATGATCTGGGTATTGCATGATTTTAAAGGCATTTATGGATATACGATCAGTGAAAGTCCATACATACATGTATTCTGAACCAATGAAGTTGTCAATGAAGGTCACTGATCAGGATTCGGTGGTTAGTAAGTAAGATATCTAAATGCAAATAACTTCCTAATGATATGTTTGATTTGTACAAATCATTTTCTCTAATTTCTATACTCCTTAAGTCAATTTTGTATGAAGGTAGCAATGCTCTTTAACCCTTCTGAGTGCCTTACACAAGGTTGCTGAATGGGGCTTGCATAGTACTGGCTCCAAAAAAGAGACAGACTGGGCCTACAGTATGAGTTGTTCTGTGGTCCATTCAATTAGTTTGGAACAGTCTTCAAGAGGTAAAAACTACCTTTTACCCTCATGCGCCATGGGTGCGTTTTGTCACCAGTAATGCACACAAATCCCATTGAGCAGCATTTCATCTGGCTCAGGAGTGGTTTATCTCCATTTTAATGTGGAATGCATGTCAGTTTTGCCGTTCTAACGCTGGATAATTTACACATATTAGGTATTCTATCCCTTTAAAAGAAGAAAGGATCATAAACTATTGGCATCATCTAAAGTGCTATTAACACACCGAGATGTGAAGTCTACACCATATGAGTTCTCTTGTGATTGCGGTAGAGTCCACGATTTGAAAAGTTTCACTTCCTGGTGGGAAACGACCGCTTAAAGCTGTTTATTTTGACATCTGATACCACGACGCTTGGTCTCATTAACTCTCTCAGTCCCATCAGTACTAAACTCTGTTTGTAATTTTCATGGGATTTTAAATGGATGGTCCTAAGAGGGTTACCATGCATGAATGACCCGTAGTTTAGCCAGGGGAAGTCAGAAGTCTTGGAGATCTTTGTATTGTTGAAGATTACTGACTCCTCACATGCAATTAAGAATGGCTGCAGCCATGGCAGCACGGGTTAAATATCCGCCAGAATATTTGTGTTCTGTGGACCTGTTTGTGTTAGAAGTTTGTGCATTTTGTAATTACCATCTGCTACACCTCATTTAAGAGTAACTAGTTTTAATCGCTAGATGGTTTCCTATTTCTTAGGTTTTGCAGACAACGTTAGCAGCTGTGTAAAGTCTTTATCATTATTACTTTCTACCAAATATGATGGCTAAATATTTGCAAAGTTTTGCAAACTAAACTTTATTAAAAGATTGGACCTGAGTACTACTCATGGCTGTTGCATCAAAGGTAAAGGAAAGTAAAGGCAAAGATTGTAGAGTTGTTCTGCTGTTGCTATGGTCAGTTAGGAAAGCTGTAAATACATTACAAAAGCAGCTCATTAAAATGAGTTTGTGCTTTGTAGAGATGAAAATAAGCACATACATCTCACACAGTGAGGAATGACACATACTAAAACTCCCACACACATCATAACAAGACGATAAAATTTTACTGATACTGTTATACCATTATATTTAGCTTTTTCTGCTATTTTGATGTGGGTCTTAAATCTTCCTGTGTCAGATAAAATGCTACTTTATTGTATTTTTGTCCATTAATGGTGCAAAATATGCATGTGGCACATACAGGCTTAAAATGGTATGTAGATGAATTTTATTTCCCATATCTCATGGCAAAAGACTACACAGTTTAAGTTATATTTATACTCAAATTATATTGTCTACTGTGAATCATTATTTGCAAGCATACTAGAAGTATCAAATTTGAGGTTATTTGGTTTGTGTGTACAACAACTGAACTCTAAATCAGCCGGTTCCAATTGAAAAGGACCGCCTTGAAGCATGTGTCAGATACAGTAATTTAGCTCTGATTGGAAACTTCTACTTCTTTGATATTTCTCATCAAAACCTGTTCATCACGTAGATAATGGTAAAGACCAAATGGTAAAGACCAATTGAAAATACAAACTGTACAATATGTGGATGTGCAATGCAAGAGTCATAACTCAGAACTAGGCAGTTAGAGGACAGTTTTCACTACTTTGAATACATTATGAAAATGGTTTAATACCCATAAATACTGAATGTCAGCTCCCTTTAAACCAGTGAGCTGCTATTGTTTTCTCAAGGTCAAAGTGGCAATGCATTGTGGGTGTCGCCTTAAGGTTTGGGGGTTTTATTTTGTCTTCATGACACCGACTTTGGTTCTTGTGGCTTGCCTGGCCGCAGAGTATTTATAGATTGGGCATGCCTAGGTGAATCATCAACCTCTCTCTCTCTCTCTCTCTCCCTCTCCCTCTCTCTCTCTCTCTCTCTCTCTCTCTCTCTCTCTCTCTCTCTCTCTCTCTCTTCCTCTCTCTCTTCCTCTTTCATTTCTTCCTTTCAACAGCTCTGCACCTACCTGTCAAAACATTAGCCTGCCATTAGATACCCAGGGCAATAGTTGAGTGCTGGTTTAAGCGGTGAACTAGTTTATTTTACTGCGATAATATAAAAGGGGACAGCCCTGGAGGCATTTTACTTGTTATTAATTGAAGTTTCCTGATATGTATGACTTGGGTTACTCTGAAGTGGTCTTGAGTTTGACATGACGAGGCATTTTCTCTCTTTGGCAAGGCCATGCACGATATTAACTGGTAGCTGTCTACTGCATTCTACAGTTTTTCTTGCGATTGATCATTTTCAGTATGTTTCAAAATTTACAAATGCCTTTCCTTCAAAGTACCAGCTTTTTTAAGGTTTGTATAACTAGTAATGACTTAGGAGATGCACAGAGCTCTCGTTGATAGTCAAATGCTGTGTATTCTTAGGCCAGCGTAAATGGTCATATTAAAATAAAATCATGATTTTTCCAAAATATATTATTTTCAGAACAGAGGCTTGTGCATTTTTAGATCGACTTCCACCCAAAAAAAGTCAATTATTATTCCATTAAGTAAGGGTTGCAAACAAGGAAGATTTAATCAACTTCAGAGCATTTTTTCTTGCAAAGTTAAACTACCAATGATGTTTTCAAACGTGACCAGAGCTACAACCTAGGACAATCATTTGATGATCATTTGTGCTCCTGTTTGCTACTAGTACTCAAGGCGAGGCTTCAAATAGCAATCTGACAATCTCTAGTTGGTGTTTTTGTCACTTCTAGGTGTGAGAAAAATTGCATATCTGATTTGAAAAATCAATTTTGTGTGAGTTCCTTTGTCTGGTGTGTACAGTGTGCATCATTCTGCCCTCCTCTCTCTGCTCAATTCTCTAAGGAAAAATATCTCTTTATTCTCACTGTTCTTTCTCTTAGCTCTTCTTTTTTTTCTTGTCCCCAATACTACTACTCCTATCTTCATCTTTCCTTTTCCTTCCTTCCTGCCTCTCTCTTTCCATTCTGATATTTTTCCATGCCTTCTTTCCATCCCTCTTCCTGATGCCTCTCTTTCAGGCACTTTCCTTTTGTCTGTCCTATTCCTGTCACCGTTTCTTTGCCTCCTTCTCTCTATATCCCCTCCCCTGTCTCTCCCTCCTTATGCCCATTCCATCTACTACCCTCTCCCACTTTCCTCTTTCATTTTCTTCTTCTTTTCTGTCCATCACTTTTTAGTTTTTTCCCCCTTTACCTGCCTTTTCCTATATATGTTCATGCATTCAATCTCCATTCCCCTCCCCTCCTTCCCCCCGTCAAAATCTCTCCCCCTTTTCCTTTGCCCCCCTCTTTCCATCTCCCCTCTCATTTTCTCTCTCTCCCTCTCTTTAAGTCTCTCCCCCTCCTCTTTCCCTTCCTTTTCTCTCTAGTTCCATCTGTTTCCCTATCTGTCCTCCTCCCATCTCCTTTCTTGACCTGCCTTTTCTCAACCCTTTCCATCTCCCCCACCTCCATATCTCCCCTTCTCTCTCCCCTCTCTCTCTCTCCCTTCTTGCTCCCACTCTGTTCTCCTTCTCCCACTCTGTTCTCCTTCTCCCACTCTGTTCTCCTTCTCCCACTCTGTTCTCCTTCTCCCACTCTGTTCTCCTTCTCCCACTCTGTTCTCCTTCTCCCACTCTCTTCTCCTTCTTCCACTCTCTTCTCCTTCTCCCTCCTCTTCACTCTCCCTGCTTTACTCCACTTCCCTCTCCCACCTCTCTCCCTCTCTCTGCCTTCCTTGTTCCTTCTCCCACTCTTCTCCTTCTCCCTCTCTCTCCTTCTCCCTCCTCTTCTTCTTCTCCCTCGTCTTCACTCTCCCTGCTTTACTCCACTTCCCTCTCCCACCTCTCTCCCTCTCTCTGCCTTCCTTGTTCCTTCTCCCACTCTTCTCCTTCTCCCTCTCTCTCCTTCTCCCTCCTCTTCTTCTTCTCCCTCGTCTTCACTCTCCCTGCTTTACTCCACTTCCCTCTCCCACCTCTCTCCCTCTCTCTGCCTTCCTTGTTCCTTCTCCCACTCTTCTCCTTCTCCCTCTCTCTCCTTCTCCCTCCTCTTCTTCTTCTCCCTCCTCTTCACTCTCCCTGCTTTACTCCACTTCCCTCTCCCAACCCTCTCTCCTCCCTCTCTCCTCCTCCCCTGAAGCCCACTGCTGTTATCTATGCATGTGTCCACCGGTGGGAGTGTTTCTCCCAGTCATGTTACCTCCAGCTCTCCCTGGGCTTATCTACATTAATAACAAAATCACTTTGGAAAAATTATGATATTTTTTATCCCACCATTTACTCTAGAGGGAGTTTCACTGCCAGCAAAACTCTATACATTTTTTTTTAGGCAAGTGGTGTGCATACCTCACATATCCGCAAGGCTATTCACATGAATACAAAAACTCTCTACGGTTAGTGAGTTTTCAGGTGGGACTATTTGCATTGACATGAAATCGCAATGTTTTAAAATTGTATAAAAAAATATCATGCCCCTAAGCCTGATATTTAAAAAATATCTTTGTAGCTGTGTTGTGGGGTAGTTGCCTAGCAACTTTTTGCTGGCAATTTTTTTTTTAAATATCGCATCAAAACTTTTTGCTGCCAGTGAGAATGTCCCTCTTGTCAGAAAGATTTCAAATGATTGCAACTGAGTTCATCTACCCGAAGAGAATGTAGTACATTGAACCACTGGACTGTAATTTTCCCATCACAATTTTGATATCAGCACTTTACGTCATCATGAAAAAGGAGAAAAGAATGATTAAGAGCTAAAGTGAAAGTACGGCCAAAGCAAATTGTTTCTCAGTTTGCTGCCATTCATACGGGAAGGAAAAAATAAGATGACGAAGTAGGAGGAAGGGACAGAGGCATGAAATGTTTATTGACTGCAATGTCTTACTGATATGAATATATAACAACATCATCTTTCTGTTGATTGAATTCCATGCGGTATAATGGTGTCATTGACTTGAGATGTACATGTATGTCTTAGCATTTCCTCGGGAAGAATTTCATGGAAAGAATGAATAAATTGATTGCAAACCCTGTCCAGTGATATCATGTGCTTCAGTACAGATTCCCTTTGTGTGTAGTGTCAAGACAAGGAATGCGTAGGGGCAGGGTTTTTTTCTGCATCAAAGAAAGAAGAAACAAAAGTAAGAAATAAAATGAGTTCTCACTTTAGCAGCATTTGTAGGATTATGGCCTCTTCATGGTAATCAAAATGAGAACTATATACATATGTGTATGAATTTGTAAAAATAGTGATAAATGGTGATTACTCATCAAAATTCTTTAGGAGAAAAATGAATTTAAGGTTTATCAGCATCTGTGTGTGGGAGTATGATTATGACCTGTTTAGTGGACACAAAATTCATGTTTTGAGTACAAATGGTTGATTTGCATAAATGTAGCTTACACAAGCAGTTGGATAAGTACTATATTACATAAATCAAAATTTATTAGGAAATTGGTCTATTGACAGTCAATATACTACATGTATATCTTGAGCAAAATCACTCTTTAGTCTGGAAAACTAGACTACTATATGTATTACCAAAAGTTGAATGATCCAAAGAAGCATTGATGCATAAGCGTAGAATTTCACAGGATCTATATTTGTCACAGAATACTTTTTAATAGAATTGATGCCAAGACGTACAATGGTATGTTTCTTGAAGGAATGTGAGAGTTTCACACTAAACCATGTGGAATTCCTTAAAATCACATGATGATGATTATGATGTGTGTGATTTAATCATTGTTTTGTCTCATTTCTGCCAGGACATTGCCCTGTAAAAGTATAGAAACCTGCATTCACAATTGGAGCTGTCACTGAAATATCAGTATTATAGCAACTTGCAGTTTGTCAATTATTGATTTATAAAGGTGAAGTTCATTTGATAATGCAATTGATTAAAAGAAATGATATTTTCAATTACCTTTTTATTTATATCTGAAGTGCAGTTTTAATGGAGCTATTTAACAAATTCAGTGATCTAATTCATGTCAGTTTTTCTTGAAATCTGATCAAAACGCTGGGCGGTGACATCCGAGTTTTGCTGATGTCACCTTCGCAAATTATCTCTGACAGGAATTTCATGCCTGCCTCATCCTTGATGATTAATTACTGGCATTGCAGTCATTTGTCCCCACCCAGGCTAGACTGTTTTCTCAATGATTATATGAAAGAAGAGCCACCGTGGTCATAATGAAGTGAAGCTTGTATATAGTGGAGAGAGTTCAAGAGCATATTGTATTGGAACGCTGCAGGATTGGCCTTAACTAATTAGTGTTTTATCATCGGCGTACTCTCATCTTATAATAATACAAAGTGTGTTTGAATAGCACCAAAGATGGAGTGAGAGAGGAAGAGCTAGAGACTGGGAGAGTGAGAAAGAGATGGGGAGAATGAGAGAGAGGAAGAGGGAGAAAAGGAGAGAGAGAGAAGAGAGAGAGAGAGAGAGCATGTGAGAGAAGAGAGAGAGAGAGAGAGAGAGAGAGAGAGAGAGAGAGAGAGAGAGAAGAGAGAGAGAGAGAGCATGTGAGAGAAGAGAAAGAGAGACAGAGAGAAGAGAGATGAGAGAAGGGGAGATAAAGAGGGAGAGAGGAAGAGGAAGAGAAAGGAGAAAGAAAAGGAAATAAAGAAAGGGAGAGAAAGAAAAGGAGAGAAAGAAAGAGAGAATCCTAGAATGAGTGTGAATGAAAGCAAATTCCAATCATATACCAATTGATGATTATATTTTTCATTCCAATTTCCGGGTGAGTATTAGGAAGTTTGGAATTTTTTTAAAATAACAAGTGCTTTACAGGTGATACAGTGTAAAATATGCAGCATCAGCTTTCTGAAAGCAGATGGGGGCTTCACTGTGATGCCCATACCCCGTAGCTTCTCTCGACCAAATATGAAAATTGCTTGAGTATTTTAGAATGTTCAAGCAGTGGAAAAATATCTTTTACAATAGGGGACACTTAATTTGCTTGCCTACATCAGCATCCTTAAGCCAAGCCAAGCTGTACTATTTTGCACTTTTTGTGACAAACTAGGAACAAGCGGAAATTATTTCTGAAGGATTACTTTGACGTTTCCGATAAGTGATCCTTCCTGATTGTCTCATTCTGCCTTCACCCCAGACATTGTTTGATAGAATTGTATTTATGCTTCTTCACCATAGCTAATATTGTATAGCTGTTTGATCTACTCCCATCCATCTAATTCCTTCTTTGTCTTCTAACGCACATTTGAAAATACTCTTATGATCGAGTTAATGTTATCAAATCCCAATCATAAACCCTGACCCTAACTCTAAACCTTAAGCTTAAGCCAGCACAATCATGCTGACCATTTAACCCTTACCCCATCCCCAACATATGAGCTTAGGTTTGTAGATAAAATAGGAATAAGCTCGATGACATGGGATTGTCATTTTTGTAGGCATGTATGTAGTGCTAGACAACCACTGCTGTGTAGGATGTGTGTTACTGATTCATAGCTGCTCATGTGGCTTATACAATGTTAACTACTTCTATGCCAGACAAACTGCTGATGTGTGCTCTGTGAGATATGTGTGTAATGCTTTCCTCTCCCTTCCATAGCCATGATTTGTCTGGTCTTTTCTCATCGACTCTCCATCTCTAGCCCTTTCTCCCATTCCCTCTCCATCTCTTCCCCTCTCATCCCTCTCTCCCCTCTCCCCTCTCCCCTCTCCCCTCTCCCTCTCCCCGTCTCATTCTCTCTCAATTTCTCCTTCAATCCCCCTTTCTCCTTCTCTGTCCCTCTCACACACTTTCACTCCCTTTCTTCCCCTCCCTCCCCCTCTCTGTTTCATCCCTTTCATCTCCTTTTCATCCCTGCTTTTACTCATTCCCCTCCCCATCCCACCTCTCCCTTTAAAGCTAAGAATGGAAGGACAACAAACTTCTTTTATTTTTGCTTAATCAGAACAGATGAAAGTCTTGCATGATCAGGCTGAAAAGGAGAATTACTGTAACAACAATTTATTTTCCTTTGTTAGCTTTCTTATATTTTGTTTTAGAAATGGCTTATAAAACATGAAACATCATAATCTGATGTAGACATTCGGAAAAATATTTCATTTTATTCAGCTCTAGTGCATTTGTGTGTTGTTTATTTCTGAATTAAATGCTGAATTTCTATTTATTCTTACGGTAATTGATTCAACATGATCAAGTGTTTTCCTGCCTGTCCGTGTGTGTTTCAATTGACACTCTGCCAGATTAAGGTCAAGTGAAGTTTACATCCACATGTTGTTGTTCTGGAATAGGGAAGCAGTGGTAGGGTTGATAGGGGGTCATGATAGTGGATGTCGGGATGGAGGGGAGGGGTAAAAATGCATACTTTGGCAGTGAAAATCATTAGATTGTTTTTACAAACATCAGGTGTCCTTGTGGTAAGTAGTCAAAACATGGGCATTGAATTTTAGAGGAAAATACTGGGAGCTTTTGTAAATAGCAGTGTGAAGCAATTGTAAGTCTGCCTGCCATAGCACCATAAATGTCCTGCATTGAAGTGATAATTGCTCTGAGACATTGTGTCCTTCGTTACCATGATGCACCGTCATACATGTAGGAATTGAAATTTGTACAAACTCATCTTGCCCTCTTGTAAACTATTGTCTTATGATCTAGTTTGGACTGATTCCCTCTCACAAACATGCCTGAATGCTGCATGTAGTTCAATCTTAAGTGGATATACTAACTAAGTATCAGCAATGATAAGTTCTCATTTGCCTCTCTGAGCAAATCATGCTTTCACCATCTTCCCCATTCTGCTAGGATTGATGAATTACCTGTTTTGAGGAGCCTTTTACTGTATGTGCTTACTGGTTGTCTGGATACAGGGAGGACTATTTGCTCTGGAGCGCACGAGGATGATGATGATCTTCTTTCATCTCTTTAAATCCTCAGGTTTTAGAGAGCCATCTGCCGCTATATTCTGAAAGCTATTTCCAGACCAATTAGGCATGTTTTATGTTGTATTCAAGTGTACAGAGTTGTAAAATGATACACTTGTCTTTTCATTAACCAGTTTGACAAGTTGTTGACAGGCGGGTTTAAAGACACCCCAACACTCATGCCTTGAAATTAAGTTATCACTCCATCCATATCAACAGTTCATCGTGATATCATTGATAAAAAGGAATACAATTTCTTTAATGATTTTGAGAAGTTTGCACTGTGGATTTCTTTTGAGGACAATTATCTGCAATCATACTCTCCTCAGCTGTCAATTTACAAGGCTGGTTCACAACTCAGTCTAAATCTGCCAGAAAATCCAGCCCTGCAATAGAGGACTAGAAAAATGGATCACAATCATTTCCAAAATCTGCGAGATAAAGTTTCATTGTCGTAGACCGTATTGTTGATTGTTCCACTATCCAACCGCATTGGACAGACGGCCGAGATCTCATTCATGCCCTGAATATTATTTGAGCTTGGCTAGGAAGTGTGCCAAGACTGTATTAAATGGAAGGCTGTGATTTAATCAGGCTAAGTCGTCTGCTCAGCTGTCAGGATTTGTTCGTTAGAGTTTGTCTGGGGTCACTCTGTGTTGTAGACTCCATGGTCTGGGTGGAGTGTGATGAGAATTGTAATGCTGGTATCGCTGTCAGCTGTTGAGAAGGGTTACGGATGGATGAGACGTTGCGCGCTGAGATTAGGATGTAGTGTAAGTGTTGGTTAAGGGAGGAAGATCATTGCTAGGAGATGGATGGGGCAATGGAGAGAGAAGCAGGGGGAGAGGAATGGGAGAGAGAGAGAGAGAGAGAGAGAGAGAGAGAGAGAGAGAGAGAGAGAGAGAGAGAGAGAGCGAGAGAGGAGAGAGAGAGAGAGAGAGAGAGAGAGAGAGAAAGAGAGAGGGAGAGGGAGAGAGAGAGAGAGAGAGGGAGAGAGAGAGAGAGAGAGGGAGGGAGAGGGAGAGGGAGAGAGAGAGAGAGAGAGAGAGAGAGAGAAAGAGAGAGAGAGAAAAGGGCAAGAGACAGATCAAATTAGGGCAAGAAAGAAAAACAGATAGAACATTGCCCTCTGAGATTTAGGATGTAGTGTAAGTGTTGGTTAAGGGAGGAAGATTCTTTCTAGGAGATGGATGGGGCAATGGAGAGAGAAGCAGGAGGGGAAGAGAGGGAGAGGGAGAGAGAGAGAGAGAGAGAGAGAGGGGGAGAAAGAAAGAGAAAAAGGGAAAGAGACATATGAAGTGGGTGCAAGAAAGGAAATGTGAAGAGAGTGAGGGAAAGGGAGAGAGGGGAAGGGAGAGAGGAGAAGGAAATCTAGAGACAGGCAACAAGATGATGTAAACACATAGCATGAATGTAGAGAAGAAATGGATACATCGGTAGTAAGATAACATACCCTCCCACTAGACTGGGATATACATTTTTACATGAGTCATGTTTGCTATCAGACCAAACACACAACATGAGCAAACAAGCAAGTGAAATGGAGCCTTACTGCGATCTTATGGCATGTTTGTTCTACCACTGCTGTGTGATGTCATACAGTGATGTCATTCGAGGAGATTATAAGTGAAGGAATCCGCTACTAGTCTTCTGTAGACCTAGTCTTGGTTCTCAGCTATGGAGTGCATGGATGCAACTATGTCTGGATGCTTAGACTAAGCACACATCTCTCTCTTTCCTTTCAAAAAGAAGGGAGGATACTGGTCTGTGCACAGTCCAGGCTAGTATGACCAAGTCTGTCTGGTAACAAAGACTACACCGTCTCTCCTTTTGCTCCTGTTCTAGGCTGTGATATGTAATCCTTTTCTTACTCATGCGCAGCAATCAAAGCTAAGTCTGGATGCGTAGACTAGGTACAGGTTTCTGTTCCTGTTCAAAGAGATAGGAGGATGACTACTGTGTGTGTCCAGCCTTAAATATGTGGTCCACAGTCTTGACTTTAGGCTAGTCTATAGGAGTCCCAGTCTGTCTTTGCTACATGTACGTGCCACATACTGTTATCAGAGGTCCATGGGTACTTCTTTGATGTTAGTTGTTCCACGACGTAGTCGTGACAGCGATGGCATTCCATTCTTCCAAACATCCCTGCGGGCGTTTTGGCAGAGGAGCGGTAATTAATGCATTCTTGTGTCCTATCGCATCCCCAACAAAATCAGCTGACACCAAGAGAAGATAATTGCAGATTTATATTTCTCTTTGCTCCTACTTTTGGGTTGTCACCAATATGATGGGTGTTGGTAATGAAAACAATATCTTGTAGATGTGTCATATTCATTTGTTTATCCTGAATAAATTCTTCTCCCCTGGTATGGATCCATCTCTCACTACATCATGGTCTGATTTGATGTTTAAAGCAAGTTTTACCTTCTCAACACCCTCACCTAGATTGGTTGACTGCACTTTGTGCTGTTTTTCTGTTTGACTGCTGAGAAAGAAGATTCTTGCTTGCTTTGTTTATTGAAGGTGTTTTCTTAATGAGTCTCCTAAGGGTAATTTCACCTGGTCTTAAAGTGAATGTTGTTTCGAAAAGTGCTTTAGTAAAGAGATACACTCATTATATCTGCTACAATATTGTTTATGACCTATTCTCCCTGTCTCATGAGACTTATTACGTTTGACAATTTGCTACAGAGGATATATAATTCATATGATGTATTTTATATAACTGTGATAATGATGTTGATCACAAAGGGTTATTTCATGAATCCATGAACATTTCACACCAATTCAACTGTATTATTTATTACCAGTTAAATTTGTCTCCCTACGCTAATAACAGTTTACAGTTTGTTGGAAAAGCTGTTGTCATCCTATTTAGCAATAATTTTGTTGTATTCAAATGCATGCAACTACAAGATCATGATTGAGTTGGTAGACATTTCATTTTATTTGATTGCAGCTTCCTATCATCCAGATTCCACTCTGTGCATGGATTGTAACATTTCTGTTTTGTATTTGAGGGAAAGAGACATGACAAACAAAGACAAATAAAACACACATCATACTTCCTCTTTCTCTTCATCTTTGTTGGCAACAAACAAAAAGTTTTGTAGCAACAAGCATCAGAGCTTCTCGTTAGTGTCCAGTACTAATGTATCCTGCTTGACAAAAGTGACTTTTTCTTGTAAATTAGTGGAATATGTCTCTCATTAGTATTGGTATCAATGACATGCCACATCACGTTTGACTAAATATTTCACAGCAAGATCTTTCTCAGTTTTCTCCTGTTCATAGAAAGGCTGGGTTCAATCTAAAAACACCGATAACTCAAATTAGAGTAATTCTTCACTTTCATCTTTTTGTCAAAGATGGGCAGTAATGCTAGTTGTTACTTATCATATCAAAGCTTAGAATTTGTCAGAATGAGAAAGTGCAATATCATGAATTGGTATCTGAGGACATAGTCTTTGCTTTGCTCTTACCATACCGTTACTCATTACTACTTTCATCTGTCTCATAAGATAATGGACACAGACATTTTGTTGGAATGGGCTCAACCATGTCAGTGTTTCAATCAAGAAAATGATTGCCTTTGTCAAATTCATCAGAACTCATCAAAATTGGCTAAATGTTAAAGGGTGCAGGAAGATGGGAACAGTGTGTGTTTCCATACTATGCAATCATTTACAAGCTACAAATGAAAGTATACATTTGTCTTTTTCTTGTTTTATTATCTAGAGAGTCATGATTTGCTTTGTCAAATTCATCAGTGTTTCCAGTGAACAGAATGAGGAAGAAAAATAATAGATGTTTGTCTACATGCCACGCATTCATTTAGAAAAGAAGCAAAAACACTCAAAGAGCCATTTATATCTAATTTTATTGTCTAGAGAGTCATGATTTGCTTTGTCAAATTCATCAGTTTTCCAGTGGACAGAATGAGGAGGAAACATAATAGATGTTTGTCTACATGCCACGTATTCATTTAGAAAAGAAACAAACACTCAAAGAGCCACTTATTTCTATTTATGTTTTCAAGGATTTAGATAAGAATAAGAAATCATAGAATGAGTCAAATGAAGGATTAGCTATGCATGCTATGCATTTTGAAACAACACCTCCTTAATTTTCTCATTACATTTGCATTCATGAATATGTGCACTAAACCAAGGGAGTTTCATAAGGCCTGATTATGTAAGGGTTAATTAATAAATCCACCCACCTGCACCCAAATAAATGAAAAGCTAATGAGTTAAAGGAACATATGAAGAAGGAAATAAACCCCAAGCACATATTCTATGCAGATAACTGATTATGTCCAGTTACCAATATTAAAGATGAAATAATTAGCCATTTAGTAATTGATGTTGACATAATTATATCATGCAGTGTTTTATCATTGAAATGACAATCTTGCCTTTCACATGTAAGACCTAGTCATTTGAAACAATACAATTTGACATCAAATACAATCCTGTGCCAATTTTTTATGCAATTATGCTATACACCAGCAAAGGCCTTCGCAAAGTAGATGATTTCACTGTAAAGTCATAATTTCCCTTTCGCTAATAGGATAATGGATTCTGTGACAAAATGAGTGGTTCAGAGTAAGACTGATCAGATAATGGTGATATGACTTGACTGTTGGCCATGACACTTTAAGAATTTTAGCGCTTCACTAGAAATTAAGCCCGGTGAATAACTAATTTACACCATCTGGTTCTCTTTATTTGTAATTTCTCTCTCATTAAATATCACTCTACGCAGGTCTATATTTAGCCAGTTGGCATGACAATAGGGCATAGTGTTATTGAGGAGAAGTTATGAACGGTACTTTGGGGAGGGCATAGGTTTAATTTCTCATAGAACTGCCAATCAGTACAGTTCTATTGTATCTAGTATGATAGAAATGATAAATTACAAAAGGACAATTTTCTCATCAAAACCCAATTCAATTATTTTCTTTTTTCAAAGACTGTATTGAAAAACAGTGAGCAAGAGTTTGTCACAGGGATTAAATTGAGGATTAGTTTCACTTTCGTTTGCTAAATAGGTTGCTCAAAGTAATTGACACGCAACAATTTATTGTGATATTTCTTTTTGGCTGGTTTGATCAGAGCATCAGTAAATATATTCATTAAAGTTTCAGGAAAATCATAAAGATAAGAGTTTTAAAAATCACTTCCTGTATGTTGTCTTTCTTGAGTCCATATACACTCTACAGGTATGAAGTGGTTCAAAGTGATTCAAAGTGATTTAAAGTGGTCCAAAGTGATCTACACACAGAAGTATGAGTGGCAAGGGTCATCACATACTCCTAAGTGTATCACTGGCCAGTTTTGCTCACCACCTCACAAGTTATGCACAGATTTGAGATCACATCCAAGGTTAGAATAATATGAACTGCATCACAAAGGTTACCACACTTCAATACATGACTGCCCAAACCAACATCATAAAGGTGGTCTGAGGAACTGGAATTTGAAATATGATGATAAATAGTTTGTCCTAGATCCATTGTCTACAT
Source organism: Arbacia lixula (assembly GCA_963669155.1). NCBI lineage: Eukaryota > Metazoa > Echinodermata > Echinoidea > Arbacioida > Arbaciidae > Arbacia > Arbacia lixula. Next base: position 878,928 of record OZ022591.1, on the reverse strand, counting down.
CATTAACGACTCATTTGTAACATTTTTCCCTGATTGAATGACATGCTCAAGCAAGGGCATTGGCAGATGGAAGGTTTCCTTAATTGGAGCTCTGACGTAAACCTCATACAATCAATGACAATAATTTCCAAGAAGCACTGCTTTTATTCCACACAAAATACTAATTTGAAGTTAACTCTTTGCGCGCCATTGTTGCATTTAACACAACTCCTACACACAAATCCCGTAGAGCAGCATTTTGCCAGGGACACAACGGGATGATCCATCTAGAACACTGGGACAAAACAGAGGGTCTAATGAAGCTGAACAAGGATGTCAAAAACAACTGCTTGGGAAATCCTCCCCCGTCCCCACTTATAAAAACAAGAGGGCTTATTTCACAAAATTATGCAGTTAATTTACAAATCAGTACGTTATTAGTGACCCATCTTCATTAAGCGTGAAGGCATTCTGGGATGGTACATTAAGTCACCATTGTTACGAACAATGTGAGCATGAAGTGCTTTACATTATGCAACAGCTATCGCTGGAGGCTTGTTAGCTCTGACATGCCAGGACAAAATAGTACAATGTCTACCTTTTCAGGCTGATAGGGAACAAGGTATCGCAACTTTGGGCTATTTTTTTCGTCAGACTAATCATGCTGTTGTGCAACCACAGTGGTCATTAAGACCCACTTTTATTCTAACAGCGGAAGGTTTCTGAGAGGCAGTGTTTTAGGGGAAATTTCCTATTAACCTGCTTTTTATCATTAGACTTTCATCACTAAATGTCTCTCGTGTTCGCTATTGTGCGTCAACTGTTTATTCTGCATGCAAAAAGTCAACATGAATATCGATTATATTCAGGAAACATGTTTAAAGGCCATGACTAGATGCTATTTTCTCTTTATTCCATCTTGATTGATTTCCTTTTAGTTCCATAAGCTGGATGGTATTTTACATGTCCAAAGTTATATTTAGCACCGACTGTCAAGACTCGTGGCTGTGGGAAACTTGCTGCACGTCCATATATGGAATCGAATTTCACTCTGAGAAAGGGAGTTAAAGAGCTTAACTTATTGATCAGTGAAGCTTTTATAATTCTTCCTTTGAGTCTGCTTTTCAAGTCTTGTGACACCCAGCCAGAGACTCCACGTCCTTTAAGTGTCTTTCCTCCAATTTCCCATGGGAGCTGAAATGCCATGTGTCTTTATCGTTTGCTGTCTGTTTTCATCTTGTCTTATTTACAATTTCATGGAAAGGTCTATATGTACAATGCAGATGTAGAGTATGTGCTAGCCTGGCTCCCAGGCTGTTGAACATTTTAATCCAAACTAAAATATAGAGTCTAGTATTCATTAAGACTAGTCACTTTGTCATTCTCCTTTTGTCTCTGCCTGTCCAATTATTTGAGCGAGCTGGAAACAAAAATAGAATTATAAGACTTCTGCAGCCAGCTCTTTTATGGAATAGTTTTGATTATAAATGCCCCACAGCCTGGATTTAAGCTAGACGAAGTATATTCTAGTTTTTCCTTTTGACTATTGTGATGTACACTTGGAGTTTGAGAGAACTTGTTGCTATGAACACTGTTAAACCCATTGTAGGTCTGCTTATCCTTGGTTCACTGATAATGCTTTGTGTAGTAGCATTGTGCTTGTCTTGTCTGCCCTCACTCTCAGTCATACATGTATGTGACACCTGTACCCTTTTCAATTGTGACAGCAGTATGTATTACATCCTGACAAACATCTTGATTCCACACAGAATGTATTGTGTCAATGTTGTTGCTTTTCTCTCTTCCTTGCATGCTTCCATGCTGTTTTATTCCATTCCCGGCCCATCCTGCACCTGTGCCTCTGTTCATGATATTTCCTTTCTTCTCCACTTAGAGCCCGTTTACACTACAGGGTAGACCGTGGGCGGACCGTTGGATCGCGATCTAGATGGTGCCAACTCTCGTGGACCACCCCCTCGAGGTGCTCCAAAGGCACGCCATTTTGGCTCGCCGTGGGCGGACCGAAAATAGGCCTGTACGGTTTACACTACATAGATGGCGCGACCTAGTGCGCGTTAGATCGCGCCATCTCTGCAAGTGTAAACGGGCTCTTATTCTCTGTCATTCCCTGTTTAACCCTATCTCTTCCTTCCATGTGTCCTTTGGTGGCTGCTATTTCCTTTTCCTCTCCACTCTCTTCCTTTCTTTCTTTCTTTCCCCGCCCCCTAGAGCTATCATCCCTCCTGTTTCCTGCCCCATCCAATTTACATTCCTCTCACCTATCTTACCTATCGTTTTCCATGTCCCTCTTTCCTTATCTGTTTTCTCACCTTTTAATTTCTCTCTTCCCTTTGTCTCTCTAACTGTCCCATGTCTTTCCTCCCTTTACCCTCCCCTCTCTCCCCATCTGTCACTCTCTCCATTTTCCTCCTCCTCCTCCTCTCTCTCTCTCTTTTTCTCTCTCTCTTTCTCGCTCTCTCTTTCTCGCTCTCTCTCTCTTCTCGCTCACTCTCTCCCTCTCTCTCTCTCTCTCTCTCTCTCTCTCTCTCTCTCTCTCTCTCTCTCTTTCCTTTGCTCTCTCTCTCTATCTCTCTCTCTCTCTCCCTCTCCCTCTCCCTCTCCCCCCCTCCCTCCCTCTCCCTCTCTTTCTCTCTGTCAATCTATCTCTTTCTCCCTCTTTTTCTCTGATTCGCTCTCACCTCCTCCCTCTCCCACTGTCTCCCCCTCACCCCCTCCCCCTCTCCCCCTTTCAACCTCTCTCCTTTTCCCCTCTGTACCTCTGCCCTCCCATCCATACCCTTCTCTTCCCTCTATCTTCCCGCCGCTCCTCCTGCTCTTTCCTTCTTCATTTCACCTTCCCTTCTCCTCCCTCTCTACATTAGACCCATCCCTTACACCCATGAATTCCTCCCCATCGGTAGCAACCCACCC
>OZ022591.1:833098-875818 GCA_963669155.1 Arbacia lixula | reverse complement strand
TCCCTCCTCTTCACTCTCCCTACTTTACTCCACTTCCCTCTCCCAACCCTTTCTCATCCCTCTCCCCCCTCTCTCCCTCCTCTCTCCCCCCTCTCTCCCCCCTCCCTCTCTCCCCCCTCTCTCCCCCCTCTCTCCCCCCTCTCTCCCCCCTCTCTCCCCATCTCCCTATCTCCCCTTCTCTCCCCCCTCTCTCTCTCCCCCCCTCTCTCTCTCCCTTCCTTACTCCCACTCTCTTCTCCTTCTCCCTCCTCTTCACTCTCCCTGCTTTACTCCACTTCACTCTCCCAACCCTCTCTCCTCCCTCTCCCTCCTCTCTCTTCCTCCTCCCCTGAAGTCCACTGCTGTTATCTATGCATGTGTCCACCAGTGGGAGTGTTTCTCCCAGTCATGTACCTCCAGCTCTCCCTTGGCTTATCTACATTAATAACGAAATCACTTTGGAAAAATTATGATAGTTTTATCCCACCATTTACACTAGAGGGAGTTTCACTGCCAGCAAAGTTCTAGAGAATTTTTTTAGGCAAGTGGTGTGCATCCCTCACATAGCCGCAAGGCTATTCACATGCATACAAAAACTCTCTACGGTTAGTGATTTTTCAGGTGGGACTATTCGCACTGACATGAAATCGCAATGTTTTAAAATTGTATAAAAAAATATCACACCTCTAAGCCTGATATTTAAAAAAAAAAACTTTGTGGCTGTGTTGTGGGGTAGTTGCCTAGCAACTTTTCGCTGGCATTTTTTAAAAAGAAATATCACCTCAAAACTTTTTGCTGCCAGTGAGAATGTCCCTCTTGTCAGAAAGATTTCGTATGATTGCAACTGAGTTCATCTACCTGAAGAGAATGTAGTACAGCGAACCACGGGACTGTAATTTTCCCATCACAATTTTGATATCAGCACTTTACGTCATCATGAAAAAGGAGAAAAGAATGATTAAGAGCTAAAGTGAAAGTATGGCCAAAGCAAATTGATTCGCAGTTTGCTGTCATTCATACGGGAAGGAAAAAATAAGATGCAGAAGTAGGAGGAAGGGAAAGAGGCATGAAATGTTTATTGACTGCAAGGTCTTACTGATATGAATAACAACCTCCTCTTTCTGTTGATTGAATTCCATGTGGTATAATGGTGTCAGTGACTTGAGATGTATACTACATATACATCTTAGCATTTCTTCTGGAAGAATTTCATGGAAAGAATGAATAAATCGATTGCAAACCCTGTCCAGTGATATCATGTGCTTCAGCAAAGATTCCCTTTGTGTGTAATGTCAAGACAAGGAGCAGGAGCAGGGTTTTTTTTCTGCATCAAAGAAAGAAGAAACAAAAGTAAGAAATAAAATGAGTTCTCACTTTAGCAGCAGTTGTATGTTGTGTGATTATGGCCTCTTCATGTTAATCAAAATGAGAACTATATACATATGTGTATGAATTTGTAAAAATAATGATAAATGGTGATTATTCATCAAAATTCTTTAGAAGAAAAATGAATTCAAGGTTTATCAGCATCTGTGTGTGGGAGTATGATTATGACCTATTCAGTGGAGACAAAATTCACGTTTTGACTACAAATGGTTAATTTGCATAAATGTAGGTTACACAAGCAGTTGGATAAGTACTATATTACATAAATCAAAATTTATTAGGAAATTGGTCTATTGACAATCAATATACTACATGTATATCCTGAGCAAAATCACTCTTTAGTCTGGAAAACTAGACTACTATATGTATTACCAAAAGTTGAATGATCCAGAGAAGCATTGATGCATAAGTGTAGAATTTCACAGGATCTATATTTGTCACAGAATACTTTTTAATAGAATTGATGCCAAGACGTACAATGGTATGTTCCTTGAAGGAATGTGAGAGTTTCACACTACACCATGTGGAAGTCCTTAAAATCACATGATGATGATTATGATGTGTATGATTTAATCATTGTTTTGAATCATTTCTGCCAGGACATTGCCCTGTTAAAGTATAGAAACCTGCATTCACAATTGGAGCTGTCACTGAAATATCAGTATTATAGCAACTTGCAGTTTGTCAAATATTGATTTATAAAGATGAAGTTCATTTGATAATGCAATAGATTAAAAGAAATGATATTTTCAGTGACCTCATTATTTATATCTGAAATGCAGTTTTAATGGAGCTATTTAACAAATTCAGTGATCTAATTCATGTCAGCTTTTCTTGAAATCTGATCAAAACGCTGGGCGGTGACATCCGAGTTTTGCTGATGTCACCTTCGCAAAATATCTCTGACAGGAATTTCATGCCTGCCTCATCCGTGATGATTAATTACTGGCATTGCAGTCATTTGTCCCCACCCAGGCCGGACTGTTTTCTCAATGATTATATGAAAGAAGAGCCACCGTGGTCAAAATGAAGTGAAGCTTGTATATAGTGGAGAGAGTTCAAGAGCATATTGTATTGGAACGCTGCAGGATTGGCCTTAACTAATTAGTGTTTTATCATTGGCGTACTCTCATCTTATAATAATACGAAGTGTGTTTGAATAGCACCCTTGATGGAGTGAGAGATGAAGAGTTGGAGACTGGGAGAGTGAGAAAAAGATTGGGAGAATGAGAGAGAGGGAGAGAGGGAGAAAAAGAGAGAGAGAGAAGAGAGAGAGAGAGATGAAGAGAGAGAGCAAGTGAGAGAAAAGAAAGAGAGAGAGAGAGAGAGAGATAGAGAGAGAGAGAGAGAGAGAGAGAGAGAGAGAGGGAGCAAGTGAGAGGAAAGAGAGAGAGAGAGAGAGAGAGAGATAGATAGAGAAAGAGAGAGAAGAGAGAGAGAGAGATGAAAGAAGGGGAGATAAAGTGGGAGAGAGGAAGAGGAAGAGAAAGGAGAAAGAAAAGGAAATAAAGAAAGGGAAAGAAAGAAAAGGAGAGATAGAAAGAGAGAATCTTAGAATGATTGTGAATGAAAGCAAATTCCAATCATATACCAATTGATGATTATAATTTTTTCATATCAATTTCCTGGTGAGCATTAGGAAGTATGGAAAAAAGTTTAAAAACAAGTGCTTTACAGGTGATATGCAGATATGCAGCAACAGCTTTCTGCAAGCAGATGGGGGCTTTACTGCGATGCTCATACCAGGTAGCTTCTCTCGACCAAATATGAAAATTGCTTGAGTATTTTACAATATTCGAGCAGTGGAAAAAATATCTTTTACAATAGGGGACACTTAATTTGCTTGCCTACATCAGCATCCTTAAGCCAAGCCAAGCTGTACTATTTTGCACTTTTTGTGACAAACTAGGAACAAGCGGAAATTATTTCTGAAGGATTACTTTGATGTTTCCGATATGTGATCCTTCCTGATCGTCTCATTCTGCCTTCACCCCAGACATTGTTTGATGGAATTGTATTTATGCTTCTTCACCATAGCTAATATTGTATAGCTGTTTGATCTACTCCCATCCATCTAAGCCCTTCTTTGTCTTCTAACGCACATTTGAAAATACTCTTACGATTGAGTTAATGTTATCAAATCCCAATCATAAACCCTGATCCTAACTCTAAACCTTAAGCTTAATCCTGCACCCTCATGCTGACCATTTATCCCTCACCCCATCCCCCACATATGAGCTTAGGTTTGTAGATAAAATGGAAATAATCTAGATGACATGGGATTGTCATGTTTGTAAGCATGCATGCAGTGCTAGATAACCACTGCTGTGTAGGATGTGTGTTACTGATTCATAGCTGCTCATGTGTCTTATAGAATGTTAACTGTTTCTATGCCAGATAAACTGCTGATGTGGGTTCTGTGAGACATATGTGTATTGCTTTCCTCTCCATTCCATATCCATGATTTTCCTGGTCTTTTCTCCTCCACTCTCCCTCTCTAGCCCTTTCTCCCATTCCCTCTCCATCTCTTCCCCTCTCATCCCTCTCTTCCCTCTCCCCTCTGCTCCTCTACCCTCTGCCCGTCTCATTCTCTCCCCCTTTCTCCTTCTCTGTCCCTCTCACACACTTTCACTCCCTTTCTTCCCCTCCCTCCCCCTCTCTGTTTCATCCCTTTCATCTCCTTGTTATCCCTGCTTTTTCTCATTCCCCTCCCCATCCTACCTCTCCCTTTAAAGCTAAGAATGGAAGGATAATGAACTTCTTTTATTTTTGCTTAACAAGTCTCAGATGAAAGTCTTGCATGATCAGGCTGAAAATGAGAAGTACTATAACAACAATTTATTTTCCTTTGTTAGCTTTCTTATCTCATGTTTTAGAAGTGGCTTATAAAACTGATGTAGACATTTGGAAAAATATTTCATTTTATTCAGCTCTAGTGCATTTGTGTGTTGTTTATCTCTGAATTAAATGCTGAATTTCTATTTATTCTTACGGTAATTGATTCAACATGATCGAGTGTTTTCCTGCCTGTCTGTTTGTGTTTCAATTGACACTCTGCCAGATTAAGGTCAAGTGAAGTTTACATCCACATGTTGTTGTTCTGGAATAGGGAAACAGTGGTAGGGTGGATAGGGGGTCACGATAGTGGATGTAGGGATGGAGGGGGGGGGGGGGGGTAAAAATGCATACTTTGGCAGTGGAAATCATTAGATTGTTTTATAAACATCAGGTGTCTTGTGGTAACTAGTCAAAACATGGGCATTCAATTTTAGACGAAAATACTGGGAGCTTTTGTAAGTAGCAGTGTGAAGCAATAGTAAGTTTGCCTGCCATAGCACCATAAATGTCCTGCATTGAAGTGATTATTGCTCTCATACAATTTGTGTCCTTCATTACTGTGAGGCACCTTCATAGGAATTGAAATTTGTTCAAAAACATCTGCCCTCTTGTAAACTAGTGTCTTATGATCTAGTTTGGAATGATTCCCTCTCACAAACATGCCTGAGTGCAGCATGTATTACAATCTGAAGTGGATATACTAACTAAGTATCAGCGATGATAAGTTCTCATTTGCCTCTCTGAGCAAATCATGCCTTCATCATGTACCCAACATGCTAGGATTGATGAAGTGCCTGTTTTGAGGAGCTTTTTACTGTATGTGCCCACTGGTTGTCTGGATACGCGGAGGACTATTAGCTCTGGAGCGCACGAGGATGATGATGATCTTCTTTCATCTCTTTAAATCCTTAGGTTTTAGAGAGCCATCTGCCACTCTATTCTCAAAGCTATTTCCAGACCAATTAGGCATGTTTTATGTTGTATTCAAGTGTACAGAGTGGTAAAATGATACACTTGTCTTTTCATTAACCAGTTTGACAAGATGTTGACAAGGGGCTTAAAGACACCCCTACACTCATGCCTTGAAATCAAGTTAAAATGAAGTTATCACTCCATCCATATCAACAGTTCATCGTGATATTGTTGATAAAAAGGAATACAATTTCTTAAATGATTTTGACAAGTTTGCGCTGTGGATTTCTTTTGAGGATGCTTAATCTGCAATCATACTCTACTCAGCTGTCGATTTACAAGGCTGCTTCACAACTCACTCTCAATCTGCCAGAAAATCCAGCCCTGCAATAGAGGACCAGAAAAATGGATCACAATCATTTTCAAAATCTGCTAGATAAAGTTTCATTGTCGTAGACAGTATTGTTGATTGTTCCATTATCCAGCCGCATTGGACAGACGGCCGACATCTCATTCATGCCCTGAATATTATTCGAGCGTGGTCAGGAAGTGTGCCAAGACTGTATTAAATGGAAGGCTGTGATTTAATCAGGCTAAGTCGTATGCTCAGCTGTCAGGATTTGTTCGTTAGAGTTTGTCTGGGGTCACCCAGTGTTGTAGACTCCATGGTCTGGGTGGAGTGTGATGAGAATTGTAATGCTGGTATCGCTGTCAGCTGTTCAGATGGGTTAGGCATGGATGAGACGTTGCGCTCTGAGATTAGGATGTAGTATAAGTGTTGATGAAGGGAGGAAGATGGGGCAATGGAGAGAGAAGCACGGGGAGAGGAGAGGGAGAGGGAGAGGGAGAGAGAGAGAGAGAGAGAGAGAGAGGGGGGAGAAAGAAAGAGAAAAAGGGAAAGAGACATATGAAGTGGGTGCAAGAAAGAAAAACAGAGGTGAAGAGAGGGAGAGAAAGGGAGAGAGGGGAAGGGAGAGAGGAGAAAGAGATCGAGAGACATTCAACAAGACGATGCTTGAATGTAGAGCTGAAATGGATACATCGGTAGTAAGATAACATACCCTCCCAGTAGACTGGGATATACATTTTTACATGAGTCATGTTTGCTATCAGACCAAACACACAACATGAGCAAACAAGCAAGTGAAATGGAGCCTTGCTGCGATCTTATGGCATGTTTGTTCTACCACTGCTGTGTGATGTCGTAATGTGATGTCATTGGACAAGGTTATAAGTGAAGGAATCCGCTACTAGTCTTCCGTAGACCTAGTCTTGGTTCTCAGCTATGGAGCAACTAAGTATGGATGCATAGACTAAGCACACATCTCTCTCTTTCCTTTCAAAAAGAAAGGAGGATACTGGTCTGTGCACAGTCTAGGCTAGTATGTTGAAGTCTGTCTGGTAACAAAGACTACACCGTCTCTCCTTGTGCTCCTGTTCTAGGCTGTGATATGTAATCCTTTTCTTACTCATGCACAGCAATCAAAGCTAAGTCTGGATGCGAAGACTAGGCACAGGTTTCTGTTCCTGTTCAGAGAGATAGGAGGATGACTACTGTGTGTGTCCAGCCTTAAATATGTGGTCCACAGTCTTGACTTTAGGCTAGTCTAGAAGAGTCCCAGTCTGTCTTCGCTAAATGCACGTGCCACATACTGTTATCAGAGGTCCATGGGTACTTCTTTGATGTTAGTTGTTCGACGTAGTCGTGACAGCGACGGCATTCCATTCTTCCAAACATCCCTGCGGGCGTTTTGGCAGAGGAGCAGTAATTAATGCATTCTTGTGTCCTATCGCATCCCCAACAAAATCAGCTGACACCAAGAGAAGATAATTGCAGATTTATATTTCTCTTTTCTCCTACTTTTGGGTTGTCACCAATATGATGGGTGTTGGTAATGAAAACAATATCTTGTAGATGTATCATATTCATTTGCTTATCCTGAATAAATTCTTCTTCCCTGGTTTGGATCCATCTCTCACCACATCATGGTCTGATTTGATGTTTAAAGCAAGTTTTATCTCCTCAATACTCTCACCTAGATTGGTTGACTGCACTTTGTGCTGTTTTTCTGTTTGACTGCTGAGAAAGAAGATTCTTGTTTGCTTTGTTTATTGAAGGTGTTTTCTTAATGAGTCTCCTAAGGGTAATTTCACCTGGTCTTAAAGTGAATGTTTCGAAGAGATACACTCATTATATCTGCTACCATATTGTTTATGACCTATTCTCCCTGTATCATGAGACTCATTACGTTTGACAATTTGTTAAAGAGGATATATAATTCATATGATGTATTTTACATAACTGTGATAATGATGTTGATCAGAATTGGGTATTTCCTGAATCCATGAACGTTTCACAGCAATTCAACTGTATTATTTATTACCAGTTAAATTTGTCTCCGAACGCTAATAACAGTTTACAGTTTGTTGGAAAAGCTGTTGTCATCCTATTTAGCAATAATTTTGTTGTATTCAAATCATGTTACATGCATGCAACTACAAGATCATGATTGAGTTGGTAGACATTTCATTTTATTTGATTGCAGCTTCCTATCATTCAGATTCCTCTCTGTGCATGGATTGTTATATTTCTGTTTTGTATTTGAGGGAAGGTGACATAACAAACAAAGGCAAATAAAACACACCATATTCTCTCTTTCTCTTCATCTTTGTTGGCAACTTTAATAAAAGTTTTGTAGCAACAAGCATCAGAGCTTCCCCTTGTTAGTGTCCAGTACTAATGTATCCTGCTTGACAAAAGTGACTTTTTCTTGTAAATTAGTGGAATATGTCTCTCATTAGTATTGGTATCAATGACATGCCACATCACGTTTGACTAAATATTTCACAGCAAGATCTTTCTCAGTTTTCTCCTGTTCATAGAAAGGCTGGGTTCAATCTAAAAACACCAATAACTCAAATTAGAGTAATTCTTCACTTTCATCTTTTTGTCAAAGATGGGCAGTAATGCTAGTTGTTACTTATCATATCAAAGCTTAGAATTTGTCAGAATGAGAAAGTGCAATATCATGAATTGGTATCTGAGGACATAGTCTTTGCTTTGCTCTTACCATACCGTTACTCATTACTACTTTCATCTGTCTCGTAAGGTAATAGAGACAGACATTTTGTTGGAATGGGCTCAACCATGTCAAGTGTTTCAATCAAGAAAATGATTGCCTTTGTCAAATTTATCAAAACTCATCAAAATTGGCTAAATGTTAAAGGGCACGGGAAGATGGTAACAGTGTGTGTTTCCATACTATGCAATCATTCAGAAGCTATAAATGAAAGTATACATTTGTCTTTTTCTTGTTTTATTATCTAGAGAGTCGTGATTTGCTTTGTCAAATTCATCAATGTTTCGCGTGGACAGAATGAGGAGGAAACATAATAGATGTTTGTCTACATGCCACGCATTCATTTAGAAAAGAAGCAAAAACACTCAAAGATCCATTTATTTCTAATTTTATTGTCTAGAAAGTCATGATTTTCTTTTTCAAATTCATCAGTTTCCAGTGGACAGAATGAGGAGGAAAAGGAAAAAACAAAAACACTCAAAGAGCCATTTATTTCTAATTATGTTTTCAAGGATTTAGATAAGAATAAGAAATCATAGAATGAGTCAAATGTAAGGGAGCTGCACCCACAAACCTTTTAGATTTTTTGCAGCTTCCATTTTCATTTTCATTTTTTTTATATGTACAGTGAATGTTTATATTTTATGATTATGAAATAAAACCCATTTGAATTAAATTGAGGATTAGCTGTGCATGCTATGCATTTTGAAACAACTACTCCTTAATTTTCTCATTTCCATTTGCATTCATGAATATGTGCACTAAACCAAGGGAGTTTCCCAAGGCCTGATCATGTAAGGGTTAATAAACAAATCCACCCACCTGCAACGAAATAAATGAAAAGCTAATGAGTTAAAGGAACAGACAAAGAAGGAAACAAACCCCAAGCATATATCATATGAAGATTATGTCCAGTTACCAATATAATAATTAGCCATTTAGTAATTGATTTTGACATAATTATATCATGCAGTGTTTTATCATTGAGATGACAATCTTGCCTTTCACATGTAAGACCTAGCCATTTGAAACAATAGAATTTGACATCAAATACAATCCTGTGCCAATTTTTTATGCAATTATACTATACACCAGCAAAGGCCTTAGCAAACTAGATGATTTCACTGTAAAGTCATGATTTCCCTTTCAATAATAGGATAATGGATTCTGTGACAAAATAAGTGGTTCAGAGTAAGACTGATCAGATAATGGTGATATGACTTGACTGTTGGCCATGACACTTTAAGAATTTTAGCGCTTCACTAGAAATTAAGCCCGGTGAATAACTAATTTACACCATCTGGTTCTCTTTATTTGTAATTTCTCTCTCATTAAATATCACTCTACACAGGTCTATATTTAGCCAGTTGGCATGACAATAGGGCATAGTGTTATTGAGGAGAAGTTACGAACGGTACTTTGGGGAGGGCATAGGTTTAATTTCTCACGGAGCTGCCAATCAGTACAATTCTATTGTATCTAGTATGATAGAAATAATAAATTACAAAAGGACAATTTTCTCATCAAAACCCAATTCAATTATTTTCTTTTTTCAAAGACTGTATTGAAAAACTGTGAGCAAGAGTTTGTTACAGGGATTAAATTGAGGATTAGTTTCACTTTCCTTGCTAAATAGGTTGCTCAAAGTAATTGACACGCAACAGTTTATTGTGATATTTCTTTTTGGCTGGTTTGATTATAGCATCAGTGAATATATTCATGAAAGTTTCAGGAAAATCATTAAGTTTTAAAAATCACTTCCTGTATGTTGTCTTTCTTGAGTCCATACCCAGGTATGAAGTGGTTCAAAGTGATTCAAAGTGATTCAAAGTGGTTCAGAGTGATCTACACACAGAAGTATGAGTGGCAAGGGTCATCACATACTCCTACATGTAAGTGTATCACTGGCCGGTTTTGCACACCACCTCACAAGTTATATAAGCATGCACAGATTTGAGATCACATCCAAGGTTAGAATAATATAAAATGCATCACAAAGGTTAACACACTTCAGTACATGACTGCCCAAATCAACATCACAAAAGTGGTCTGAAGAACTGGAATTTGAAATATGATGATAAATAATTTGTCCTAGATCCATTGTCTACATCATTAACGACTCATTTGTAACATTTTCCAACTATACCCCTGATTGAATGACATGCTCAAGCAAGGGCATTGGCAGATGGAAGGTTTCCTTAATTGGAGTTCTGACGTAAGCCTCATACAATCAATGAATATGATTCCCAAGAAGCACTGCTTTTATTCCACACAAAATAATAATTTGAAGTTAACTCTTTACGCGCCATTGTTGCATTTAGCACAACTCATACACACAAATCCCATAGAGCAGCATTTTGCCAGGGACACAACGTGTTCATCCATCTAGAACACTGGGACAAAACAGAGGGTCTAATGAAGCTGAACAAGGATGTCAAAAACGACTGCTTGGGAAATACTCCCCCGTCCCCACTTAAAAAAACAAGAAGGCTTATTACACAAAATTATGCAGCTAATTTACAAATCAGTACATTATTAGTGACCCATCTTCATTAAGCGTGAAGGCATTCTGGGATGGTTCATCAATTCACCATGGTTACGAACAATGTGAGCATGAAGTGCTTTACATTATGCAACAGCTATCGCTGGAGGCTCGTTAGCTCTGACATGCCAGGACAAAATAGTACAATGTTTACCTTTTCAGGCTGATAGGGAACAAGGTATCGCAACTTTGGGCTATTTTTTTCGTCAGACTAATCATGCTGTTGTGCTACCTCAGTGGTCATTAAGACCCACTTTTATTCTAACAGCGGAAGGTATCTGAGGGGCAGTGTTTTAGGGGAAATTTCCTATTAACCTGCTTTTTATCATTAGACTTTCATCACGAAATGTCTCTCGTGTTTGCTTATTGTGCGTCAACTGTTTATTCTGCATGCAAAAAGTCAACATGAATATCGATTATATTCAGGAACCATTTTTAAAGGTCATGACTAGATGCTATCTTCTCTTTATTGCATCTTGATTGATTTCCTTTTAGTTCCATAAGTTGGATGGTATTTTACGTGTCCAAAGTTATATTTAGCACCGACTGTCAAGACTTGTGGCTGTAGGAAACTTGCTGCACGTCCATATATGGAATCGAATTTCACTCTGAGAAAGGGAGTTAAAGAGCTTAACTTATTGATCAGTGAAGCTTTTATAATTCTTCCTTTGAGCCTGCTTTTCAAGTCTTGTGACACCCAGCCAGAGACTCCGCGTCCTTTAAGCGTCTTTCCTCCAATTTCCCTGGGGAGCTGAAATGCCATGTGTCTTTATCGTTTGTTGCTGTCTGTTTTCATCTTGTCTTATTTACAATTTCATGGAAAGGTCTATATGTACAATGCAGATGTAGAGCATGTGCTAGCCTGGCTCCCAGGCTGTTGAACATTTTAATCCAAACTAAAATATAGAGTCTAGTATTCATTAAGACTACTCACTTTGTCATTCTACTTTTGTCTCTGCCTGTCCAATTATTTGAGCGAGCTGGAAACAAAAATAGAATTATAAGACTTCTGCATCCAGATTCTTTTATGAATAGTTTTGATTATAAATGCCCCACAGCCTGGATTTAAGCTAAACTAAGTATATTCTAGTTTTTCCTTTTGACTATTGTGACATCCACTTGGAGTTGGAGAGAACTTGTTGCTATGAACACTGTTAAACCCATTGTAGGTCTGCTTATCCTTGGTTCACTGATAATGCTTTGTGTACTAGCATTGTGCTTGTCTTGTCTGCCCTCGCTCTCATAGATGTATGAGACTCCTCCTGTACCCTTTTCAATTGTGACAGCAGTATGTATTACATCCTGACAAACATCTTGATTCCACACAGAATCTATTGTGTCAATGTTGTTGCTTTTCTCTCTTCCTTGCATACTTCCATGCTGTTTTATTCCATTCCCTATCCTGCACCTGTGCCTCTGTTCATGATATTTCCTTTCTTCTCCACTTAGAGCCCGTTTACACTACAGGGTGGACCGTGGGCGGACCTTTGGATCGCGCTACCGTCGCGCAATCCAAAGGTCTGCCCCCCAAAAATAGATGGCGCGATGTAGCGCACGCTAGATCGCGCCATCTCTGCAATTGTAAACGGGCTCTTATTCTCTGTCATTCCCTGTTTAACCCTATCTCTTCCTTTCATGTGTCCTTTAGGGGCTGCTATTTCCTTTTCCTCTCCACTCTCTTCCTTTCTTTCTTTCTTTCCCCACCCCCTAGAGCTCCCCTATCATCCCTCCTGTTTCCTGCCCCCTCCAATTTACATTCCTCCCACCTATCTTTACAAATCGTTTTCCATGTCCCTCTTTCCTTATCTGTTTTCTCATCTTTTAATTTCTCTCTTCCCTTTGTCTCTCTAACTGTCCCTTGTCTTTCCTCCCTTTACCCCTCCCCTCTCTCTCTCCCCACTGTCTCCCCCTCACCCCTTCCTCCCTCTCCCCCTTTCAACCTCTCTCCTCTTCCCCTCTGTACCTCTGCCCTCCCATCCATACCCTTATCTTCCCTCTATCTTCCCTCCGCTCTTCCTGCCCCTTTCTTCTGCCTTCATTTCACCTTCCCTTCTCCTCCCTCTCTACATTAGACCCATCCCTTAGACCCATGAATTCCTCCTCATCGGTAGCAACCCACCCCCTCTCTCCTCCAACCTTTCACAAAAATGTAATCACAACACTCCAAGCCTCCTGCACAAAAGTCACCACTCCTCGCTGGTTCCACTTACACCCTGGACCTATCCCACTCACACATCCATCCCCCAAATCTTCTCACGTTTCTCTCTCTCTCTCTCTCTCTCTCTGCACCTTACAGAGCGCCCTGTCCAGCACACACATACACACCGGATCACAGCAGCCTCGGCGGTCGCTTGGCCTGGTCCGTGGCAAGCACGCTTGTGACTCAGACAAATCAATCAGTCGTGCGCTCGTTGCTCGCTGCCAACGGATCAACCCAGAATAGGTCTGTGTGTGAGCTGATCTTCCTCTCCTGGAGTCTGACAGGGACTCACCGGCCAGCTCGCCAGCCAGCCAACCATACCTGATTTCTCTAATTGGATCTATTACAACTGGAATATTATCCCTTGTGCTGGAGCTCTTGGATGTGTTTTTCTCCAGAGAGGATTCCAAGCCTCTGGGTGCAAGGTAAGTTACAGATTCTATTTGTTCTTCATGCTTTCATTTACCCCCTTTCATTCTTCAAATTCTACATTTAAAACATTACAGTGGCTCATGGTAAAGGTCCAAATCATATTCTATCTCTAAGAAGAGGATGCAGTTGCAAATATGAAGTATAGGACTTCATATCTTATGAAGACATGGGGGAACTTATTAATGAATTCTGTAACTAACTTTATTCGTTGTGTGAAAATAAAGTGTAATAACAGAGTGGAAAGAAGTATTCTGTACTATGGTATGTCTGGGCATGCAATATAGCTAGAATATGCAGACATTGTAGTTGAACAGTAGAGGATGGTCTTTACATGTAGATTCATCATGAATTATACAGTACAATTCAATTAAATAAAGATTTGTATGTATAAGTATACACTTTCCAAACAAACCACAAGGGCAAGGCATAATTGAAATATACCCTCATACCACATATAATTAGGAGGAGAGAGAGAAAGGGAAGAGGAAATGAGAGGGTGAGAGGAGAGAGAGAGAGAGAGAGAGAGAGAGAGAGAGAGAGAGAGAGGGGGGGAGGGAGAGAGAGGGGGGGAGGGAGGGAGGGAGGGAGGGAGGGAGGAGGAGGGAGGGAGGGAGGGAGGGAGGGAGGAGGGAGGGAGGGAGGGAGGGAGGGAGGGAGGGAGGGAGGGAGGGAGGGAGGGAGGGAGGGAGGGAGGGAGGGAGGGAGGGAGGGAGGGAGGGAGGAGGGGGAGGGAGGGAGGGAGGGAGAGGGAGGGAGAGAGAGAGAGAGAGAGAGAGAGAGAGAGAGAGAGAGAGAAAGAGAAAGAGCGGAGAGATAAAAAGAGAGAGGGGGGGGGGGAAATAAAAAGAAAAAGAGAGTTTGGAAGGGGGGGGGGGGGATGGAATACCATCAAACTTTTATAGGAAGCCAGTTAACAAATGTAAAATATAGCTGCTAAGTTTAAAACCTTTCCGCTATCAATCTAATGTGAGCTTATGATACTGCTATGTTGCAGGATGGGCTAATAATTAAAAGGTCACTTAAAATGAAAAACTGGAACATGGGATCAACATGTAAAAGCGGACTCATTAAGGTGACATCTAAATAAGAGTGGCGCTCTTATTAATAACTGTGACGGCGTGGACTTGGCACATCAAGTGTTGTGTGTGGAGGAGGAAATTAAAAGCCAGTATTTATAGACCATAATTGATGAAGGTTGGATGTGGTTTACAGACGTGATGATAAATATCATCAGTCAAACCGTTCTTAAGGAATAAGCTGACATGAGTGGAAAATTTAGGCGATATTACCAGGCAACTGAACAATATTTTATGCAAAAAAACTTGGGTGATCTATCAAGATCAACTAGGTGTGCATCTCACTTAAATTCACCCTTAAATCAATAGGTCTAAGTAAGTGTTAATAATATTTGTAAGCAAGAATATATTTTGTAAAGTATTCAAATAAAATGATGTATTAATCTTTCATTCATCATGTATATACCCTTGTATGCTACACATTTCTTAACACCAGTATGCACACTATCATGAAATGTTACATCTTTTTGACATTACAACCAATAATTCTAAAAAGGGTGAGCATGTTGTTCCTTTCCCACACCAACATACTCTTGGTTGATGTGGATGAGATTTTCTTCTAATTATTTTAACATATATTTTTAGAATTTTAGAATATATCCTATCCATATCATGTTTTGTAAGAGAGGAACTATTTCTTCGAGTTTACCCAACGCACATGGCAATGAGAGAGAGTGAAGTGATTGTTTAAAAGCAGGAAGTACTTGATTAGGATTAGCCAGACACCAAGTTCAAGGGATTATAACAAACAACGGCTTGATGATCTTTAATCAGGCAGAAACATCAAACTTGCTCTTATCAGATAATGTGCACTAAGGGCTGAGTGATCGGCGTGTAATATCCGAAGGCAACAGCTTAGAATAATACATGTAAGTCCAACTTATAGCAACTACACTTTAAGTTATTTCACAGAAGAACAAGTTATAGTTAGTTTTAAGTGAAATTTCCCATTGATTTTGTTGAATTAGGCCGGATTTACACTAAAAGGCCCGAGGTACTCAATTGTGTGCATTTACACCAAGCTTTTAGGCTGGCCTCGGGCCGGCCCGAAGCTTGGTGTAAATGCAAAGGAGGCCTGAGGCCGGCCCCGATTTGAGGCCTCCTTTCTTAACCTCGCCGCACCTTTTACACCACATTTAGGCCGGCCGAGGCCTCCTTTCCATTTACACCGCGTTTAGGCCAGCCTCCAGAGGTGGCCCCAAATCGGGGCCGGCCTCGGGCCTCCTTTGCATGTACATCAAGCTTTAGGCCGGAGGCCGGCCTTTTAGCTTGGTGTAAATGGGGTCTTAGTTCAACTTCATTGTATTCCTAAAAGGTAGTGCCACATTGTAACTTTTCCTGTTTGTTCAGTCTAGTAAGATTTGAAGTATAATCAACTTTTCAAAGTCAGAATATTTGTTTCCCTTTTATTTTGTTCTGTTCATAACCAATGTACTCAACAAATGATGATAAATGTTTTACATCTTTAGTCATTGTTACTGTCAGTGCCTGTGGTATTATTCCATGTATCGTTAAGTCTGCTTTACAAGCTAAACTTAGCTATGTGGGAGGAGTTGTCATGCAACTTGGTTAATTTTTCCACTCTGCAATCACTTCCCTGAAAAAGTTCAAAAGTTTCCTTGGCATATTTAGTTGGAAGTTACTCGCTAGTTACTCATTCTCCATGGGAGCTAGGTGGTCACATGACTATTTATAGCAGAATCGGGATCTAAATTGTTACCACCCAACCCTGATCAATATATGAATCACCGAGAAAAAACGCCTCTAAAATAATGAGAAAGTGTTTTTGTTGCCGTACTGATGTAGTGATAGCATTGCAGTTTGTAGGACACAAAAGGACGCTGACTTATGAAAATGATTGCCAGTTTATCTACTCCTATATTCGTTTGATATTGATTCATTGAGTGATATCTCAGATATTAATCATAAGATTTGAATTTGAATTTATTATTACTATGTAGCAACAAGGATGGTATCTACCATATTTACGTCAAGGTCTAAAATATTTTGAGAATATACAGTATGTAATTAATATGTATGTACATTGGAGACTTTGGGTAACCTCAAAGACTTTGTAAAGAAACTTTATGAGAAAAAAATTTGCTCTAGTCTCTGTCAGCAGCAAGAGTTTGCAGAATCTAAAAAAGAGACGCGTATTACTGTGGTATTTTTTAAAAAGAGAGACAATTGAAATAAATTGGGTTATTGAGAGTCTGACAGGGTGCAAATATTCACACGCTATGTGGCAAGGCTTGTTATGCACAGAAGACATTCACTGTGCAAAATCATGCTTGAAAGCTGTCGGTGCAATCCGATTCTCACACTACGGATGTCTTTTGTTAGAGTAAGTGGGACAGCTCGTAAAGTTCTTTCTCTTGGTTCTATTGACTCCTCACACATGAATGTGCAATGTTCCTGTTGCACTTTGAGTACTAGGCTTGCAAAGCGGCATAATGGTCTTGTGAGAGGAAGTGTTGAGCTTCATTAGATCCATTATCAAATTTGAATTAATCTGCATGCAAGGGCTTCTGGCCAAATATAAATTTCGCTCTGAGACAATATGAAAACCGCCCCTCTATGGGACTTTGTGTACTTGTATTACTTGTTTGTTTTATTTCAGTGAAACTTTGGTGTTTTGATGGAACATTTGTGCCAAAAAAAACATCAAGGGCACATCAAGAGGTTAAAGAAAAATGATCCCTATGGGTCATTAATTGTGATCAATAGACATTGCATTTTTGGCTTCTTAACACAATTAATCAACAAGTTATTAATTATAGATTATGGTACAACATGTAATTAGATATTGCATTTTTAGCTTCTAAACACAATCAATCAATGAGTTATTATATTATGGATAGATTATAGATATTATAGATTATGGCTCAACATGTTTTGTTTACAGATCGACTACTAGGTGTTTAAAAAAATCCTTTTGATGCTTTTGTCAACACATCATCCCACAAAGCTTTTCTGCCAAAAGCAACTTGAATTATTAATACCACTATAGTGCCATTCTCACTGGGCTTTAAGAAATCGCGAAGTTAGAAAAATCGCGAAGTTAGGGGACCGGGACAATAGGACCATTCGGCTTTTGGTACGGTTGCGAGGCAACTTTCACCCTAACTTCGCGATTTTTTAAGCCCAATGAGAATGGCACTGATGATGACAATTGCTACTAGATTGACAGATGTGATGCACAATGGGCATTGTTGTGTTCTGAATGGATTTTCTGATACACCCACGTTGTAAAGATCTAAAGGTGTATTGAAATGAATATCCCATTACATGTAAATACTCCAAGGATTTTTTTTTTAACAAGAATGATCATTGATAGAAACTGCTTTAAATAAAACATTGACATGCTTTGACTTCATGATGTGTTCAATTCAGCTTCATTTGAGTTGTCACTTTTTTTTTTAGAAATTATTGTCAAAAGTGTTGATTTTTTTGTTGAAAACTTGCCCATATTCAGTAATGATGAATCATGATCAGCAGCAGACGACATCTTTTCATGATCCAACATTCTTATTGTCTCGTCAAATCAACTTCTTGTTTGTTGACTGACGTGAAGTGTGACTGCTGGTCATGTGCACTGCGCTCAGTGGAAAACTGATTCATAGGAAATAAACATACCCCAAATCCAGATGAGTTGACGATAAAAATATGAGAAAGGAAACTGTATAAGAGCTGTGAAGGTCACAACGATAGATCATAAACCATAAACCAGAGATAGATGCCAATATAGTGAATTTATAGATATTTTTCATTGTGTTTAAACTTGAATATACATGTATCACCCATGCATTAAACCATTGACATTGTTCATGTACACTAACACGCTCATTGAAATTCTTTGTACATGGAGGTTTTCATTACAAGTTTTCAAAATTTTTGTGAAAGTGGTGTCATGCTGAATGTAGTTTTCAAATCTTTTGCACTGTCAGATGAAACTATGTGATGTTATGCTCTTTCCATTGTATTCAGGATGTGGTGAACCCATTATTTGTATTGTAGTTGCTGTTCAAAGAATTTGCAAAGGATCATTACCTTAAACTACAATAGCAGAGTTTGCTCCTGAGTAATGATCCATTATTTAAAATGTACTTTTCAAACCTGTTAGAATTGCATACTGTTTGTGAGAGTGATCATGAATTTATAATGAAGAAAGTAGCTTTCAAAATGTTTCCATGGTCAAACAGCTGTGGAGTTGTGTTACATCCATTTGAACTTGATGTCATATAAATTTGCTACTCAGTCAAACCTTGGGCGTGCTTTGGGGTTTCCATTACATATGTATTGTTTGAACAACATGACTACAATTTGCATGTTAACAGAAATAGTCTATTAGAATATGGGTATTCTGTATCATACCAATGTTGAATGGAGTGTTATAAACCATTGGAGGCCTGAATGCTATATGAACGATGAAAATTACTCAAAAATGTTTGTGACATTCTGTTAATGAGTGCTTAGTATGTACTAGAAGAATGTAGGTGTACATGTTCATGTGGTTTAAAAACTTGCCCTTTGTCCAACAAAACTACATGCATGTTGCAGTTGGCAGTTGTGTATGTATATAGTTCCATGGTGTTACATTCATGGTGAATTGAGTGTCATAAGTGTGTCCTTCATTTGAATGCTATTTCAGGAATGCAAAGTACCATCCCTGGCGTCAATTATGCAGAATGTAGTTTTGAAAGCTTTGTCAAGCGAAACTAACTACAGCTGCATAATTCTGTCACACACTTTAAACTAAATGTCATTGGCAAATTGGGCACTGAGTTATCACATGGACTGTAGATAGTTTGATTGCCTTCCAATGCAGTAAATATCCCTTTGTTATTAGACAAGGAACTGAGAAAGTGTTAAAAGCGCTTTAAACTCTGTCGTTACTTGCAGCTGTGTATGTCTGTTCTACATTCCAAACTGAATTGAATAGCAATGATGGAGTGGACTGGGGCGATTATGTTGTCAAAGGGCTTCAATTATCAACCATTGCTATCTCTCTCTGTCTGTTCACTGCCATATCATTGATGTGTTCTGCAAAGTAAAGGATTCACTTTGAAAGGTCTGTCATTGTATGTCATCATATATGCCCATTGTATGTCATTTCCTGCAACCTTTGATATATAGCCTTGAAATACTTCTGTGCAATATGCTGCACAGTATGTTTCTTATTGCGGCTATGGTTTGAAAGCTCCTTATATCATTATTGATGTTCATTGAATGTTAGATCATGTACACTTTAAACAATGAAGCCTTGACATCTTGTAGTAAATCTCTTATATAGCAAATGGTAGATGTCTGCATTAGACTTTCCCTGCCTCTTTCTCTCTCTCTCTCTTTCTTTTTCTTTCTCTCCCTCTATTCCTCCCTCTCTCTCTCTCCCTCTCCCTCTCTCTCTCTCTCTCTCTCTCTCTCTCTCTCTCTCTCTCTCTCTCTCCCCTCTCTCTCCCCCTCTCTCTCTCCCCCCCCTCTCTCTCTCTCTCTCTCCCCCTCTCTCTCTCTCTCTCTCTCTCTCCCTCCCTCTCTCTCTCCCTCTCTCTCTCCCTCTCTGTCTCTCTATGTTCTGTCCTCTCTTTGTCTCTGTTGAGCCATCTCTCAATCAGTCTCTCTCTCTCTCTCTCTCTCTCTCTCTCTCTCTCTCTCTTCATGATTTTTTGCTTTTGCTCTATTTCTGGTTCTAATACGATACTTATATGCTCGCTAATCTTTTTTCTTTCTCTCTTTTGTGAATATATCATCAGATTAAATTGCAAATTGACCAATTTAAGTACAGTCCTAAACAAAAGCACAAATACAAAACCCCAAAACAGCTATTTTGTTCTCTGATTCACCTATCATCAGTGAAACATTTACATGGAGGCTCAGGGCGATGTATCCCCCGCAATACCAAGAAGAGCCCCCATTAATAATGAATGAGCCCCTGAGAAAAGCGATTTTCACTCAGACATGTAGGTTTTTATAATGCAAAATATTGTTTTTCCTCCCGTTTTTCCTCCCGTGATCAGTGCTACTTGTGATTTAGGGGTTCTCCCCTGGTTTGCTGATTGTGTGAGAACAATATCAATTGAGTTTCCTCAAGGAGGAAGGAAATTAGATTGTCTTTAAGTGGATTGTTGTTTGTTACAAGAAATGTCTTAACGAACGTGTGACCCGACATGTGACCCAAAAAGAGGCTGAAGTCAAGACGCATGATATTCAGTATTTTGTATTAGAATAAAGAATTAAGGAAACACTTTCATGTGAAATGTGTTAATCTGTGGATTTAGTTATGTTAATCTGTTGAATACTAGAATGTAGTACTTCAGTATCTAGAACTATAAGACTGAATCTGTCAATTGCTTCAAGTACTTAATTGCTTTGATAAGGGCTAGGGAAAGGATTAGTTCATGTTGAATTGGTTCAATCTATGTTTAACCTGTTGAATGCTGGAATGAAGTAGTACTTGAGTATCTAGAACTATAATTTAAAATCAGTTAATTCCCTTTCGTTTTCATTTGCTTATAGAGCAAAGATGAGTGAATAATGAACTGGTTCAATCTATAGATTAAGTTTAACCTGTTGAATGCTAGAATGACGCTGTACTCCAGTGTTTATGATTAAGAATTCCATCAAGTACTTTGTTGCTTTTTTTGGATAGGACACTGATGAGTGAAAGGCCAAGTGAAGTCCCAATGTGTAATCATGTCATTCATTGAGACACCAGTGGTTACAGGCAGTGTTGCTTATGTCACCTATCTCATCAAACTAATTAAGCCATCGGGCTGACTAAGACATTTCCTCATCCTGTGTCCTATCACTGGCTGTTTAATGCCATGCAGATTAGAGCTGCCTTCATTAGAGAACGGTTCTAAGATTAAGCGATAGTTCTTCTCTGGGAAATTATCCCGATAATTTAATTTATGGATTGGGGCTTGAATATTGTTCTATTTTGCTTGTGAGTTCCAGATCCCAGAAATATTATGTTATTTCACAAAGTCATCAATTTACAAACCAATGCAATAATTTTTGCTATTACAAAGGAGATTTTTAAACTTCAAGATCTCTTCTTCAAGAATGCGAATCGGGCTATTTTGTAACTGAGGTGTCATGAAGATCCGCCTTATAGGATGACAGTAATGCACAGATTAGAGCCCATGTCACGAGATACGAGTTGCATAACAAACAATATTTCAGCTTCGGGTAATTAGCCTGATCATTTGGCTAACAAAGACAGAAAATATTGTGTTATTTTATTTGTGAAAACTACCAGAAATATCTTGCATCATTTCACACAATAGCCCACTCATCTGGTAAATAGAGTATTGTATGTTTGCTAATGGCTGATAGAGGTGTGGTTTCATATTGTCAAGACATTTCTAGAAGAGGGATACACAGGCAGTTTTTCAATGAAGTGTTAGTGAAGACACACCTATTATGGTGCATGTAAATTGCACCAAACTAAATTATTCATGTTTACATAATATAAATGGCATACAAATCATGTATAAATTATGATATCATTAAAATGATGTGACCAAAAATAAAATATAAATATCAGTGCATAGATTTCAACCTGCTCATCTTCTTGCGCTGTCCCAGTCACACTCTCTCAATCCTTTTTGTATAACTCAACTTAAGAAGATGAGAGAGGAGATAAGATACACTTTGCCTCCTCCTCACCCATCTTGTCATTCTATCAGTGATGTCTCCTGACCCCAGCTCCAGTTTCCAGGGAGTCTTATGAGATTAAAGGGCAGAAGGAATTGATTTGAGCAGATTTCCTAGTCTTCCTGCCGTGTCTCCCATTGTGTAGTACACGCCTACCACTCTCTACTCACTACTACTCAGTCTGATGAGAGTAGAGGTGGGCACAGGTGTAGTCAAACAGCTTGTGGATAAAAGGCGGCCCAATTAAAGGCGTGTTTATCAACTCTTTTTTGGGGTAGAATTAAGGTTTCCAAACGCGTTTAATTTTTTTAAAACACGTTTAAACGAGTTGATAAATGCAAAGGTGTTTTGATTATGGGGTTCAGGGGGTTGAAACATGCAAATTTGTGCGATCCTAGACGTGTTTGAGCCAGAAACGCGTTTAGAGAAGTGAGCTGTTTGAAACGACTTTAAACCACATGTTTCCGTAAACACATCGATCGCACACTATTGTACTACAGTGCACATGTAACGGTGCAGTAGAGCTGCGCAGTGACAAGGCCGGTTTGATAAAAGCACCTTTTTTTTAAACGCGTTCGTAAAGGCCTTTGGAAACGCGTTTCAAATTCTGAAAAGATAACAAACATACCCTTAGTGAGACAGAGAAATGTGGTAATGAATACAGCTTAGACTTGGTTGAGCATCTGGTACCCCTTTAAAAGTGGAACGATTTTTATTGGGTTTCCAGTGCAGTCAAGGAAGTTGAGTATCAGTGAAGACTGCCAAAGTGAGACATAAAGTGGTCATAAATTTGTTAATAGTTTCTTAAGCATCTGATGGCTTTTTTTTTACACCTCTACCCAGATGTATATAAAAAAATCCAGGGCAAAATAACAAACATTTTCAGATCGGGGTAGAGTACCCAATCTGAAGATACCAGGTATTTTTTTTCCGATCATGGAGGAGGAATAGCGCTTTGAGTGGGCAGTGTTTATATTAGGAATATTTTTTTATACTTTTCATTTATTTTCATTATTTTTTTAATAAAAAACACACAAGGCATGATACATTAAACAATAAGCCATTTTCATGATGAATTCATGTGGAAGCTTTCCTCCTGACTTTCTAATAACAAGTTATCACATACACCTGTCCCCAGTGATCCTGTTTCAATAGATAGAATGCACTTTCAATCCATTTGTTGTTGCTAGTTGGATAATCCTTACACAAGCTTTGTGGTTGGAGTGTTGGGGGACTTACCAGTAGAACAAACAGATCTACTTTACAAGGCTTGAACATCTTAGGGGCGCATGGGGTTTCAGCCCCCATAGTTACAAGAGCAGCCCTTTCATATCTGCAAAGACACATGTTACATAACCCATGCGTGCAAGGGGTGTGTGTGTGTATATATGTGTGTGAGGCCGGGGGGCGGGGGGGGGGGGGGGGGGGGAGGAGGAGGTGGTAGGAGGCCCCCTTTCCTTTCCCCTCTGGAGAAGTCTGATAACTGCAGACCAGCTAGCCTCCCCCTCTTTGTCGCCCCTTGACTTCCTGTGAACCCGGCACTGGTTTAGGGATAGACTTCAACCTACATGGTTGGTAAGCTAGCTTTAAATATCTATTTATAGGTTTACCCTCGGAAGTCTTAAAACCAAGCGACTTAGGGCAAGCCTGTGAATCAGGAATGAGTTAGACGGTTCTTATAGTGAAAGTTTATTTGGAGAACAGGAACTAGATTATGTTATATCAGTGCCCTCTTTATATACCCCTTCTCATGTCTGGTTCTTTATAACCCACTGTTTCAACTCTGCTCAAATCATACACACCGATTGTATAGAACAGTATTTTGTCTGATGCAAGATGATTTCATGCAAAGTCTCAGAAAGTCTTCAAATGATCTCTGTTCAGCCTTTGTCTTTCATTTCTGTGATTCCCACTTTCTTCAATTTCATCACCTTCCTTCTGTGTTCCCCATACATACATGCTACTGTGAATATAATCTCTTCCAGCATATTCTGTGTTTATTTTTACTCCTAGAAATCAGTGGGCTTTTCCTCCATCCCTTCAGCTTCCCTTTTCAGCTTAGCTTTCCTTCCTCCTATATAATGCAATCAGCCTAGTCTACCCCCACCCTAGTTCTAAGGTCGTCCCATCGACTTTTTGCAATTTCTACACCTCTTACACCAACCAAGGATATATGAAGCTAGCTAACAACTGCCTATGTGTATATACTGCACACACATGATTTATGTAGAATTATCTTGAAGGAAGTTTATATGTATAACTATAAGTGAGTTGATCCTTCGTTAAGCCAAGTGTTAAATGCAACACTGTTGGTGTCAGCTGTTAACACCAAAGACTTGAACGCCTCCTTTGGTTATTTATATCATTACACTCGTTAACTGGTGTCAAATTAAAGACAGTCATGTTTGCAGTGTGGGAATCATCACTGAGAAGCAGCAACATTTTTGGTTACATTGAACCCTGAATAGTGCAGTGGAGTACCCTCGATCTATTTTGGGATATTTAAAAGACTTCCAAATACTATTTCTCATTTCTACATGATATTTTACTTTTTGTTGACCTGTTGCAAAATTGATATTTTGTGTCATTCTCTCTTCCCTGTTGTCACTTTCATTGGTGTAGTGCTATATTCTGATACACATACATTCTCAGATGAATGTAAAGAAGTATACATTGTTACATCAATATGATGGTTTGTCACTTTGAACATTTTTGTTATGCATGTTTTGATTTTTTAAGTGTTGTCCATGTTCACAGTGTGTGTTTGCATGGGTTAAACTTGAAAGACAGTATAGGATCTATTTACTATGAGGATGGGTGTGTGTGTGTGTGTGTGTGTATGGGGGGGGGGGGGTAGGGTGATTCAGAGAAAAGGGGGGAAGACGATGTGAAGAAGGAGGGCGGGGGTGGGGGGCAGAGAACTCCATGAGTACTTCACATGAGTGTGAGTTGTGAGGGTTAGCGTGAGCATGAGTTCTGAGGGTTAGCGTACGTGAGCGTGAGTGTGAGTAGAAGTATTAACCATCTGCTACTGCAATGTGGCTTGGATTAAACCTGCACCTGCGCATGCTGCTCCTCCGCAGTCTGATGTTTTGACATTTCCACGGCTGTTTCCCTGAAACCTATTCTAGTTCACACACCGATTTTGGGGTAAATCTGACAGATTACAGGCCTGGTTTCCAGGCAGCTGGATATTTCCATACCCAAACTATAAAATATATTCTAGTACTCGATATCATAAGACTATTCACAGTATCAATTTCTTCTTATTTTTAGTCCATTAGGTTAGCCAAATAAGAAATTGAGAATGATTAGTCTACTGCAGCCAGACCCTTTTATGAAATATTTTGGATTAGAAATGCCTGACAGCCTGGAAGGCAGGCACAGATGAAAGGCAGCCCTAGCCTTATGTTCATGCACTAAAAATCATATACTTCTGTATTTCACCTCAGATCAAGCTGGGATAAAAAAAAAATGCACATTTGTTTGCGTGGGCTACGCTCAAAGCCATAGTATGCATTTTATTCTATGAAGGAAAGTCATTTTCAGAAGGGCGTTTGTCTTAATTATGGGGGCTCTTGTTATAATTTTTTGTGGGGCTAAATCAACGTGAGTACATCTTTGATATTTTAACTGACATTGGGTACATGCTTTGTGTATGGCTTCTTACCAGCATAGCCTAATGAAAATTTGTACCAATTGACTTCTTTTTTTGAATTAATTTACCCCTGTCATGTTTCGACCATCTGTTTGAAACAAAGCCATGCTGAACTTCAACCTCAAGTTCTGAATTTTGAAGAAAATAGCAAAAATAATGTCTGGCAAATTTCTTTATCCTGTCTGTAGCATTATATTAATTTTGACTCTAGAAAGAAATCTGTAGTGTAAAAAGTGAGTAAGCTGTCATCTGCAGAAATTGGGTGAATTTGTACATACAGACTGAAGATGTTATGATTGATGATGTAATACAAACAAGGGGCCCCTAGGTATTATTGATGATGTAATTTGAAAAAGGTGGCCCCTAGACTTGCAATCAGACTTATAATGATGACACCCCTTTGCCCTGAAAACTTTGACCACTAATCTCTTTGATGTGGTTATGCATCATTGTCTTACATGTATGAGTTTTGATGACTTCATTAACCCAAGACTGAAGATGTGATTCAGGGATGACCCCTACTTGTCTGCTGTGGCCTCTCCTGACATTTGGATTACATTATCCATCCATCTGTCTGTTTGTCTGTCTGTCTGTCTGTCTGACACTTTGTCAGACCAACTCCCTGTCTATTTCCATACTTCCCTTTCTGTTCCCCTCTTTCCCTCCTTTCTTTCCATTTGCTCACAAGTTTCTTATTTGCCGCTTCTTAATCTGCCTCCTTGTTAGTTTCTTTTGTTCTTTTAATAGGTCATTATTTCAAATTTCTTTCTTTCTGTCTTTGTTTTGTTTTTCTTTATCTCTGATGCTCTCACTAATCTCTATTTTGTCCCCCACCCACCCCCACTCTCTCTCTCTTTTACTCATGTTTGCTCCCCCAGTCTCTTGCTTTCTCTCCTTCTCTCTGCATTTTTTCCATTAGAGGTGCCATGTCATATTGATTTATGTAGGTTTTATTGAAGGTGCTCTTCCAAAGTTTATGGTTGTTACACAGTTGGCATTCACACAATCATGTGCCTTGATTTTACATTTCTCCTTCTCCTTTCCCACTTTCTTTCATCCTTCATCCTCTTTTTCTCCCCCCTATTTCTCTCTCTCTTAACATATCTGTATGCAGTCTGTCCTTATCACATACATAACACAAGATATATAGCTTGATGAGATGAATTTCAGATTATTCTCCAACGTCAAGGATATATCTATTTGTTTTTATCATATTAAGTCTTTTAAGTGACAGCTTCCCATTTTCCCACCATTAGCATTTAAAAGTCTTCCACATCGCCATTCAGTCTGGCAGACTGGGATAACATTTTATAAAAAAACATTTACATTGCGCAGCATGCGGCATACTTTGATATTCATTTTTGATGATAACATTTATCCCGATATCCTAGCCAAAATGTTAATTGCTTTTCCTTCCTTTTCCCCTTTCGCACTTGTAATCACCCCTTCCTGAACTCAAATGCCACATTTGCCTCTCCCTTTCCCATCCAGAGGAACGAGACATTCCAAATGAAAACATATGTGAGACATCCTCAAGGAATGTGCAGGTTTCGACTCTTCTTATTTACTAACAGTACCTCGTCCATCAATACTACACCGTAGATTTTATTCCTTTCTAGAGGTTCTTTCATTTCTCTACTTTTGAATAACGAGACAATCCAAATGAAAAGATATGTGATACATCCTCATACAATGTGTAAGTCTTAATCGTTTATTTACTGAGGTTGCTTCTCCCTTCAAATTCTATTTTTATATAGCTCTATTATTTCTTCACTCTATGTTAACAAGAAACTAAAAACATATGCTTTACATCCTCAAACATCCTTCTCCAAGCTAGATCCACCCATTTTTGCTAGACATGTTTTTAATAGATTTTTTTTGTTTATTTACACTATATACTCTTGAGACAAATATAAGAAAAAACATATGATATATATCCCCAGAGGATATTCAGCTTTTACTATTAATGTCTACTGAGGTAGATACACCGCTTTTGAAATGTATTATTTCTACATTTTAATTTTTTAATCTATAGACTATCCCAAATAAAAACATATGCTTTACATCCTCAAGCATCCTTCTTTAAGTTAGATCCACCCATTATTGCTAGACTTTTGAATTGTATTATTTTTAGATTGTTTTATGTATTCATGGTATAAACTATTGAGACATTCCAAATAAAACAGTGAAACATCATCAAAGAATGTGCAGGTTTTTCTTTTTCTGTAAAAAGATGTTTCTTCATCCATCAATGCAAATCTTTCTCCAAGAATGTGCAGGTTTTATGTCCATGTGTACTCACAAGATATTATTTTTTTTCAGCAAAACATCCCAAATGAAATCACATGTGATGCTTCCTTTATATATTTATAGAGTTTTCTACACCCATCAATACTCAAACTTTAAATTCTATTTATATAGGCTCTTTTATCACTTTACTGTATACTTTGAGACATTCCAAATTAAAACATATGTGACACATCCTCCTGGAATTTGCAGGTTTTGTGAACGACAAGATTGAAGATTCTTTTATTTCTTTTCTCTGTAGACTATCCAGACATTCCAAATGAAAACACATGTGATACATCCTCAAAGAATGCACTATTCATCTCTAGTCAGGTTGATTCACCTTTGTATGAGAAACTTAAACATGATATTGGCTCTTTTACAGGTTTTACTCCGTACACTCCAGCTCAAAGGAATTGGCATAAGGAAAGGGAAAGGGAAGAAAGGGAATGACCTGCAGTTTTAAACCACGGTGTATTTTGTCCAGTTCAGCATGAAACACGATGTTTCAGCCTAAAACACATCATGTTTCATGCTGCAGCTCCTTCCCTTTCTTCCCTTTCCCTTTCCCTATGCCAATTCCTTTGAGCTGTAGTGTATATTTCCTGTTGAAGATCAATGCTTTCGTCTGAGAACTTTCAAGTCTTGACTTCCTTATTGTATGCTTTTGTATCACTTTACATTGTAGGACATGTGAAAGAACAGCAACCCCTAATGACAAGTTCAAGATTTCTTGAAAAATCAGAAGGAAAAAAACAATTATGTTTGCACTTGATACTACCAACAATAAAATTAACAGGTACAATGTGAGTTCATGTATAGATGCAAACATCCTATTTGTACCTTTGAATGATCTCCCATAAACGACATAAAATGTTTAAAATGTGGCAAACATCATGTGGATGTTGTCAAATTATTGCTTTCATGAAATATTGTACAGTGCCATAAGACATATAACATAAAAACTTTGTTTAATCTGCTGTACTTGGGAAGCATGTTTCCCCAGTGAATCTTTAATAGACAAACACAATTTGGAAGACAGGGGGTTAATTGCAGATCAAAGTTCCTATCCCTTCCCTTCGCTACAATTTCAATCTTCATTTCCCCCCACTCAAGTGCTATCTAGTCCTTGCCATTGCCATGCTACACTAGCCTAGCTTCAAGGCTGTTGGACATTTTGTATCCAAACAGTAAACTAGGGTCTGGTACATGTAAGACTAGTGATACTTCCATGCTCACCCATTCTCAGTTTACCCAACTTTGGATGAGCGGGAGGATTACTGAAGAATGATTAGTCTACTGCAGCCAGACCTGTTTATTGAAGAGTTTTGATGATAAATGCACACTCTCCTGGAAGCTATGCTATGCAAGACTGGAGACAGGATCAGTCCATTGGAAACATATGTGCTGCATCCTCTATTCAAGTGGGCATTGAGTGGAAGTACGTAGAGACGACAAAACCAGCGGGATCCTCTTTTTTAAATGAAAAGTCATTTGGGGGTATTTCTGTGTGCTTGAGGACAACAACAAAATAAATGACTTATATGATTAGTTTCATTGAATGATGTGGTTCTATTGTTGGCTTGTTTCAGGAAAATCTATTCATCTGATTGCTTTGCTCTTTTGAGGAGCATTTTTTGTCATTATCTTAATGATGAGGCTGTCTAATTGATTAGAATGTAAAAGGCTGTTAGGGAACCTTAATGATGAGAATGTGTAATTAACTCCTGGAATGTCTGAGATAAAAGATAATTACCTCATGGATGTAATTGATATAAATGAGAAAGCTAATCACAAAGAGAGTGTGTTGCTCTGAAGTGGAAGTGATCTTATAATCCGAGATGAGACTACACGTATGTGGCCCCTATGTAATGACGTAAACTCAACCCAATCTGGAGTCTAACTCAACCTTATCGTGGGTTAAAGATCGAGTCTACATCAATTTGTGTTTCTGGAGGCTGAGGTTAGTTAGATTCAACTTCAGGAAGATCTTATTTAAAATCATCCTCAAACCTCCAAAAATATCTGTTTCCATTTAACATTCCTTGAAAAGTCCGCTCCTGTGTGAACTAATCATGCTGAATATATTTCTACATATTCTTATTTTTGTTTGAACTGGTTTGCTGGATTTAATTTTACACATAAATCCCATAGACATGACATTTCTTTTGACTTCTTGTTAACCGTGACAGCTAACTGAATATGATGTCTTGTTATCAAAACATGTTTTTCATTGTGATTTATGAACTTGTCATGTGCAAGTTGTACTTTTCTTCATTGATAATGAAAGGCAAAAATCCTTGAGCAGAATGGAGAAATCATGATAAAAGTCTGCTTTTTCTTACAGGCATCTGTACTGACTTTTGTTCCTCACAAAGCCCCAAGGCTCTGCATTCTGTGTGGCGTAGATAGTTCATGATGAATAGTAGAAAAGGAGATCTTCTGCTCTTCAAACGTCAAACTGTAAAAAACGGGAATGTTCCGCTGATCAATTATGACATTTGAAGTGATGAGAAAATCCTCTCACATCACCAACTCAGCTCGCAGATGTCAAATATTTGAGGAATCCGATGGGTTGAGCTGGTTACGCATAGCGAAGGTAAATATCTTTTAAGAGAGGAGATCTAGGCTAGCTTCAAAGCTTTGGGCTATTTCTTTTTACCACTCTGCAATCACAACTAAGTCTAGACACATAGACTAGCCTGTTGTCCTTGTCACCCAGTGAGGGAAGAGGGAAGAAGGACAGAGCTTAGTCTGTGTATACAGACTTGGTTGTGATAGCGAGGCATGAGCAAGAAACGGTTCAAACACCCAGTCTGGGACCTAGACTAAGGGAGGGTAAATATCTTCTAAGAGCAGAGGGCACAATGTGCAAGGTATTACAAGAATCCACAGGACTTGATGCCTTCTATGTGATTATCATGTGGAGTCCTAGTCTCCTGATCAGGCTGTTGAGCTGTGAGTAACATAGAGGTTTGCAATAGCAATGGCGAATCAACACCATTGTTGCATGCGCTTTTTTGTTCAAAAGACCAATCAGAATTTGTCTTTCAAATTTGCGATTGGTCGCAAACCTTTGTGTTACGGGGCCCAGATCAGTTCAATAAAGGGGTCTAGCTACAATAGACTTATCATTGTCAATGTCTTCCTTGGCATGCTGAAAGAAAAGAGGGGAATATGGGGTACTTGTATGAGTATAAGATTATATTTTCAGTTTAGATTTAAAATGTCTAACAGCCCAGGATCCAGGCTAATGAATTCCATCTTCAGGATGCTAGCAGATCGTCTGGAAGTCTAGAATATTTTTTGCAGACCTTTTAACCTTCTTTCCCACTGCCTCAGAAATAACTTTAAGGGCTTGATTTTGGCAAATGATTTAGAAAGTATATTGGTTATGTACCTTTTTGAATAAATCCTCTTAGCTACCCACTTGTCATTTGTCTCCATGATTGTACACCACATTATATTATGTACTCCTCGATTTTTAATCGGCTTAGTAGATTTATCAATCTAATCACAATTTGCTGCTTGTTGTGCCTGATAGTACTCAGAATTATGTTGCGATTTGGTGGAAGTGCACATATTAACGTAGCAAACAAAAATTCTTAGGATAAGAAAATTACCTATCCTTTACAAAAGCATAATTGATTACAACATAATTTGTCTCTCTATTTGAATATTGGAACACATATTATTCCAAATATGTTTTGTCTGTCTGCAGAACAATAATCACTCAAACTATCGTTAGATCAATGATCCGGGATTCTCTTGTCATTAATTACCCCTTGAAATGTTATTGCTATAAATCACATTTGCAAACAGAAACCAGATATGTAATTGAGACGGAAATAAAAACAATTGAACATACCTAGCGCTGTAAATGAGCCCATTCCTGCCCTAAGTACACATCTTCACTAGATAAAGCTCAGGGTTGAAAACAAAACAATCACTCACTTTCAACGACCGGTACTGTGCAAACAAATCTGGTGTCCTCTTTCAAGTGTATTGGGATTCCATTTCACCTCTTTAGTAAACGCAATCGTTCAGGAAGCACTTTCTGCAGGGCAATAGGAGACTCTTAGAGAAATACTGCACTGCATTGCAGTACTACATGTATGCTAAAATTGTTGGCATAACAGTTTCCATCATAAAGTTGATAGATATTATCAATTTATCAATTCATGATACTTATGTCAAAGATATGTGTAGTTTCTAACAACCTTTCTGCAAACTTTTGTCACTGGTTCTCTATGTCTTAGTAACTTTCTTTCAAATGACAATGCAATGTTGGAAGACCTTCTGTTTTGCATAAAAGTGGGACAGTGTAAATACGACATAAGTTACATGTAGGTCAATGTTGGTTAGAAACTTCACAAAGGTTGGGTGAAGATATAGACCTTTCATGCAGTATTTTGATCATCATTTATAATGGTATATGCTGCTCTACTTTGATGTTGCTTTTCTTTCCACCCAATGTGAACATCAACACCATGCAGATCATTGAATGGGATACTAGATTATGTTTGCGTGTGAAAGGCCCTTTATTCCTAATGCAAGTTCTTTGTCCTCTTTCTTCCGTGGATACCATTCATGGTTTGTCACTGGATATCTTAATGTCATTTAGTAGACTCATTGATGGATGAATGGAATGATTCTTATTTCTAGATTTATGTCATGGCGTGTAACAGATACCTTCCTGTAATTTCATTAACCCATTGATGGAGTCCGTGAAATTTGACGAGGCATATTTCAAAATCTTTCAATGAATTGAGTTTGCGGATATGTTACAAGAAACGTGCCCTGGTAGTAGAATGAGATCTCTAGTAGGTTTTGGGTTGAGTATGCCTGCATGTTTAAAAGTTCAGCATATCATGTTCACGTAGCTAGAAACATATCATGATCTCCTCAATTTGATTTTAGCAGTATATGGCAATTCCATTGTCATTTCGTTGAACGTTCTGTGATAAGTCCTCCTTATACACTTACTATCAAATTATTTTATAATACAAATGTAGTATGGGAGATGAATGTAGAGGAATGTTTAAATCTAAAAATGGAATATTATGCTATTTAACAAAAAAGGGGGAAATGTCTACATTCACCAAGATTTAAAGTTGTGTTCCGCCAGTGATTGGACACACTGGCCGGTGTTTTCGGGGGTTGATAAAATTGGACTGCAAACTGGACGGCAATGAATCCGTATTCATCGAGAGCAGTGCAAGTACAGCTGGTATTTGCTCTTCCTCTGGGATTGGGGTGGATGTCTGCTCCACATTCTTGTCATGATTCTGGGTTCATTTCTCTCCACCCCCCCCCCCCTTCCCCCCTCCTACCAATAGTAGGGTGCATGAACCCCCTTTGTCTGATTCTGAATTAAGGTGTTAACACGGAGTTGGTTTACCCCTACTGCTTTCTGCACGTAGTATGTTGGTAGCGTGTGAGGTCATGATAAAGCAAGAAAATTGCTTCACGTAGCAAGTTGGGTTTTAGTGGTCTATAGCTTGTGAGTCAATTCAGAATGGTAAACAAATATTTAGCTCCTGAATTGTAACAACAAAAGACCCCCCCATGAGAATTAGATTTTTCTTACAGGGTAAAATGCTCATCATGGTTCGATATCTTGTGTTTGAATGATGTCAGGCATTAAAAGTAACCCCCATACTTTCAAAACAAACTATTTGCCTTGATTCAGAAATAGTGTGTCAATTGGCAGTGCATATTTTATGCAGGGATGACAACACTGCAGCTTGTTTAGAATTCAACATTCACTTCTTGACAGTGTCTTGGTTAATTTCCACATGACATTAAAACACACAGTTTGTAGCTGTGTTCAGACCAGCACATTGTGATGATTAGATCAGTTTTTGTGTGAGTGTGAACACACCCAGCGGCAGCTCTGACACGCTCTGTGTCAATACTGTCAGGACAGAATGCATACATGATAATGACGACAAGCCCTTTCAGATTCTGTCCACACCTCACATCAAAGTACATCTCACCTGTTCAACTCAGCTCGCTTCATTTAATACCTGCATTGGATTTTTTTTTTTTACAAAGGTACAAATGAGAAACCATTATGAAAAGATATTACATTCTACACACTTAATATGTAATTTGTTCCGTTCAACCTAATTTTGGTTTTATAACCTCAAGGCAGAAATAAATGTTTAATAATTTCTTAGGCTTGATCAAGCAACACTCTTCCTTTGTTCCTTTCAGTTTCAATATTTTATTAAAATAGATACAATGTAGGTATAAAGATTGAGGTGAAATTGGTATCTAAAATATGACAAATATGACAAAGCAGCATAATAATGCATGTAGATTTTTGAAGTGCATAACAAAATCAAAACATGAAATTATGCGTTAACTTTACACTTCCACTATGCCCACAGTCTTGCAAATCCTTCATTTCACTTGATATAAACCTGAAAGCTTTTAGTATAAAGATTGGCTATTTAAAGTTAAACTGATTTCCCTTTAAATCTTCCTACATTATCTTGCTTTGGTGGTGTTGGGGCACATGGTTAGATCACATCTTGAAGTGTAGGCCAGAAATAGCACCATGGTCATATGTAGCCTAGGCTCTAGGCTGGGAGGTCCGTTTCTTTATCATTCATTAGGGCACTCTCAAGTACAAGCAACGTCCGGGTACCTTTTTTTTACCCTGCCTATTAAGACGGTCCAAAAGAATCTTGCCGCTGCAATGTCGCGGCAACTTTTGCTGACAATCTACCCTAGCCTGCCTAGGGTAACTTTCGATAATTACCGCGGCAGTGTCGCGGCAATGTCGCGGCAATCCTTCTGTTAAGACGCTCTCGGGGTAAGTTTTTCCCCGTACGCCGGAAGGACGCATGCGCAATGCAGTCACTGTAGCACAGTGTCGTATTTCCCGCGTTTGGGCCTGGGTTGAATCTCGCGCGCGACCGGCAAGACACGTAGGTTGCTATGGAAACCTACCGTTTTTTCAGCGTGTGTCTGTTAAGACGGTGCCGAGAGCTCTACCCCGTGTTTTTATGACCTTCGGTGTGGAATTTCTTACCCCGACATTGCCGCAACACTGTCGCGGCAATGTCGCGGCAAGGTCTGTTAAGACAAGGCTATAGACGAAGCATCCTTTTGTCTTTCCTGTCCCCTGGTACAGATGGAGAAAGGGAAATCTAGTTAGTCTGTGTGTATAGACTTGGAGCTGTTCTGTAACAGTAAGTACCTAATCGCAGGTGTATACCAGCTGCATGATTAATACCAGTGGGCAGCCTTTGTATTGAATTTTGCTGAGGTATGCCTGTGGATCATCGGCTATTGAAGTTTATAATATTCTCATTTCCACTGAACATTTGAAATATACCTGTAAGTGATTCCATAGTAATGATTGTAATGCCTGAGAGAGAAAGAGACCACACTCAACAGCCTTCATGATCAATACCATATATTGAACATTGCTAAGGCATGCCTGGTATATCACCAGGTATTGTCCCCTTTTGACTGACATCTGAAATAAACCTGTACGTGGTTCCTTGATTATTGCAATGCCTGAGAAAGACTGAGGACCCACCCCACAGCCTTGGAGCAAGGCTAGATGCAATGCTTTGTGTAAGTTGTTGCTACTCGACAAACCTTGGGCAAGCTTTGGGGTTACTATTAGTCATGTTTTATTGAACATCTAAAATAAACTTGTATTTGTTTGATACAGAGTGCTGTTAGTGTGGCGTCTTAGTTATTTATGGCAATGCCTGAGAAAGAGAGAGAGAGACTACACCTTACAGCCTGTGAACGAGGCTAGGTGCAGTGCTTTGTGTAAGTTGTTGCTACTCGACAAACCTTGGGCAAGCTTTGGGGTTACTATTAGTCATGTTCTATTGAACTTCTAAAATAAACTTGTATTGGTTTGGTACAGAGTGCTCTTTGTGTATTGTATGACCTACATGGTATGTAGATAAACATTTAGATGTAAAATGTAAATCTAAGTCCCTCCATGTAAAGCGCATTGAGAATTCCATCGGTTTTGAAATGCGCTATATAAGAAAATTTCTTTATTATTATTATTATTGGTGCAGCGTCTTAGTTATTTATTGCAATGCATGAGAAAGAAAGAGACCTCACCTTGCAGTCTGTGAACGAGGCTAAGTGCAATGCTTTGTGTA
Source organism: Arbacia lixula (assembly GCA_963669155.1). NCBI lineage: Eukaryota > Metazoa > Echinodermata > Echinoidea > Arbacioida > Arbaciidae > Arbacia > Arbacia lixula. Next base: position 839,629 of record OZ022591.1, on the reverse strand, counting down.
TAGAGGATGATGAAGGGGCTGGGAATCTACTCGCTTGGCATGCCTGGTATCTAGAACATACAAGGAGACTGGCATTCAGATGTTGATGACATTGTTCACACCAGATCACATGCCTTACATTTAACTCTGTGTGTGCCAGGGCCCAGTCGTACAAAGAGTTACGATTGATCTCAGGGCATGCCTGGTATCTAGAACATACAAGGAGACTGGCATTCAGATGTTGATGACATTGTTCACACCAGGGCCCCGAAACACAAAGGTTTGCGATCAATCGCAAAATGGCAATGGCCAATCAGCATCATTGTTGCATGCACTTTTTGTTCCAAAGACTGACCAGTAACCAATCAGAATTTGTCTTTCAAATTTGCGATTGATCGCAAACCTTTATGTTACGGTGCCCAGATCACATGCCTCACATTTAACTCTGTGTGTGCCAGGGCCCCGTCGTACAAAGAGTTACGATTGATCTGATTCAATCGCATGTTCAATTCCCTATATATGTATGGAGTTATGATTGATATCAGTCACAAGTCGAGTTGTGATCAATTGCAAATCTTTTTGATCTTTGCCCAGAGTCCTGTTGCATAAAACTTACCATTAATGGTAACTCTGCATTCAATGGTAACTACCATGGTAACATCACTCAACAGCCAATCAAATTCAAGGTTTCCATAGAAGTTGCCATTGATAGCAAAGTTACCATCAATGGTAAGTTTTATGCAACAGGACCCTGGTGTGCGTTTTGTCACCAATGATGATCACAACTCCTTGAATAGGTATTCTAATTTAGATCTTGATTTAAAGAACCTTCATTATGTTTTGTTATTATCAGTGCAGTGAAGAATGGTGGAAATACTGGATGTCGGGTTTGTGAATTGAACTTGCATGCTAGTGAAGTTGTTTAGCCTTTGTTTTTGCAAGTTGAATCTTAGATGTTCTGATTTATATCAAAACAAATGATGTATAGTTTCATCATTGTATCATATAAGATGAAGAGAAAAAGAGTGATTAGTAAATTTTCTGTTATGTGGAAAAAACAAAATACTTGTTTATTCAGCTTTTTATATCACTGTAAATCCAGCTTATGTTTAAATACAGATGTAGTTCTCAAATTCTATTCAGATCTATAAAACTCTTTTGTTTGATTTAAAGAAATGGATAATTTGCTACACATTTCACCAAGGCTTAGGCGATGGTTTATCTTTTTACTTAAAATAGTATGGGCCTCTCTCCTTAATTCCTCAATATGTGAACTCATGCCTTCAGGGAACACCCTAGCATGCACTGTAGATACAACATAATCTACAGACATAAACAGACTGACATGTCTAGCATCCAAGACATGAACCGGATCATCTTCAGATGCCGGCTGCCACACTTCAAGACTGTCGGAGTATTGACATACCAGTACTTATCAGTGGCCTGTACTTTGGACTAATCTTGAACATGTGCATTTATTTTCAAACAATCCTCACCCAGAGAGAAAATGATTCGCAAGTTATCAACGAGTAGCCTGGGGATACTAAGTGTGGTATATGTTTGTTAGATAGCGGAATCAATGATAATATAAGATGCATAATCTTATGAAGATGTTGAATAACAACCGCTATTTCCTTCGATATCTTCTTCACCCTCTTAAGCTAGTCTATTTTTACAAAATAGTACAAGCATGTGATATTATTCAAAGTTTTTTTTACTAGTTCTAAATCTGACTCTGATGGCATTTGTCTGTGTAGGATTACATCCCCCCTGTATTAACATGACTAACCCTCTCACTACCAAGCAATCGTAATCCCATGTCAATTACAACATAGTTTATTGCCTATGGGACTGACAGAGTTAAACCTCTCAGAACTGACCCATATCAATTACTACACAATTTATTGCCTGTAGGACTAAGAGTATTAAGGGACTGACCATCAACATGACAGAACCATCATGCAGCGATCTTGGGTGCTGTTCTCATTAGATGGAAGGATTTTAGAGAATGATTTTTTGATCATTTTGATGTGATTCCTTCGAATATGAACGGGACCATCATAAATTCTGCCGCAATGAGATGTTGTATTCTGTCATCTTGCCACTTTCTGCACATTCCATTTCAGTCCTCGCTACCAAGCCATGAAAAACCCATTGAGTTATTACATATTGTATGCTTCCATGGCATGGAGAAGGTCTAAAGTTTACATTTTTATTTGCTTGGATCATTCCTGTCAAACATTTTATACGTGGAATCACAATTCTTGCTGCTTTGGTAAAGTATTTCGCTATCTGAATTCAAAAATGTGATTGTAGTTTATGTACTGGACCTTGATGCATTGAAATGCAATGTTGATAGAAAAAAGAATAATCAGATGCAAAGGTTTTCTAACATGGTAATGTTGCCTGCCTGCCTGCCAGGTTTTTGCAGCGTGTATATTGGCAAGGTCACTAAAGTTAAGTGGTGAGGAAGGGAGGAATCGAAGCTGGGAAAGAGGGAGGGTGAGTGGGTTGGGGTTAAGGGAAAGAAGAGGGGAGTTGCATGGGGAGATGGATAGGGGCAGGGATTGGGGTAACTGGTAAGAAAGAATAGGGTATAGGTATATGAAGGGGAATGGGGGGGGGGGGGGAGCTAGTAAAAAGGGGGAACGTGTAGGGGTACAGGTAAATAGGAGGTTGAATGGGAGGGGGGAGGGGGAATGTAGGGAAGGTATGGATCGAAACGTAACTCTATTATTTCCTTGTCTATTTTAAATGCTGGAATTTATGCTAATGCTTGTACCATGTACCATTTCACAAAACAAAGCTGAATATCCTCTGGTCTTCATTAACATTTGCTTCTGATATATGTACCAATATGAGACTAAATATATTTATACAAATGTATTTTGTTGCTGTTGTTGAGCCGTTACCACCTTACAAGAAGAAGAGTTGTACATTATTGCGTTGGGAAAGCAATGCAAACCCTATTGATTATTTGCCTCACACTCAGGGTTAATTGTATATGTAATGATTGTTGGGAGTTCTCCGTCCTACTGTAGACTATCAATTATGCAACATCTCCATTGTGCAGATGCAGAAGACAGATTTAAAAGCTTTTACAAATGTATAACCATGCCTTGAATTTATAGACATGCATACTTGTGTAGTGCTGCGAGGGAATATGCTCTGATCTGATGAGTTTTGATGACATTCATAAAGGGAAAGAAGTTCTAAAAACAAGATAAATTTGAATAACAGCAGAAAGATACAGAAACGGAATGACTAAAAGTTGAGAAAAAAATCATGCATATTATAAGGAAGGTAGAGGAAAATCTGTACTCTTGTTCTGTTTGTGTTTATCCAAAATGGACAGGCAATGCCCTGGTTTAATATTGTGTTACATAAGCACATTGACAATTCTGTCTGCTTCATCATTACACACCAATGGAGTTGCTCAGGAAGATTAATAATCAGAGATCGGTACTAGTAAGCACAATGCTCAAGAATTCACAAGTTCCTTTTTTCACTAACTTTTGCCAATCTATTTCTATGATTTTTCTGTTTTTTTTTGCATTAAGCTTTTATCAGGGTTTTGTTCTCCTTTAATCGAAGGCTGAAGATCCTGAACACAAATAGCATCCTGACATTTGGATTGCATTCTCGCTCCACCTGTCTGTCTGGTTGTCTGTCTGGTTGTCTGTCTGTCTGTCTGTCTGTCTGTCTGTCTGTCTGTCTGTGTGTCTGTGCATCTGTGCACTTGTTTATTGCTCTTCTTCCCATCTCTTCACTTCATGGCAATCACTTTCTCTGCCTTTCATTTGACTCTGTGTGTGTGCATCTCTCTGTCTGTCTTTACCTATATTCTCGCTTCCTCCTTGTCCTCTTCTCTCTCGCTCCCTTTCTTCCCAGTCTATCCCATTAATGTATATTCTTGCCCATCTTTCTTCTCCATCAATTTTTCACCCCCCCCCCCCGTCTCTATCTCCTATCTCTTTAGCAGCCCCATTTTGCAGATCATAAGGAAATGAAGTTGGAAGATTAAATATAGTGTAGAACAATCTGATGTCTGTGAAACTCTGATACAATGTAGCATTTAATCGTACCTGTTGTACCAAGATGAATCAATCTTTTAACTGCCTTTTAGCATACATGGATTTGTATAAGTTTGAGTGCATCATTTTGTAGAAAATAGTTATGGTATCATCTGAGCCACTTAATTGATAAATATTGTGTTTCCGTCCCTCTGCCCTCGCACTCAATAAATCAAATGTTGGGAATAATTCAGTTCTTCCACTTCACCTCCCCCTCTCCTTGAGTCATACTCACTTCACACTCTTTTATTGGGTGGTAAAAAAGTACAAGGACCATTGCGTCAGCTTAGAATCGTCCATATCTGTTTGGTTGTCAGCATCAAATCCTAATCAAATCAGCATTAAGGTTACATACTATAGTTTGATGGGTTTTATGTCAGTTTGTCACACTGAAGTATATTTTGTAAATGTATTGTTTTAGGATGTTGCAGCAGCAAAATTTGTCATCATTACAAAGCAGTTTGATAGTGCAGTGGCCTTTATATGACCTTTTGGGTGTGTGTGTAGGAGGAGGGGTGTGTGTAATTGTGTGTATGAGAAGGGGTAAAGTTGCATGTTCAGGTGGAGTGGGGACCATGATGTGTGTGATCCTAAAGGGGGGGGGGGTTAAGCTATGTCTTGTCATACATGTTTCTTCCTGTTTTATTCTGTTATATATTCCTCTGTATGTATTTTGAGAGGAAAGATAAAACATGAATTGGATTTATTTATTGGGTGGGTGGGTGGTGGCACAGGTAAGGGGGGGGGGGGGGGCAGAGATGGTGGTAGGATGTTAAAGGGTGCTACCCCCCAAAAGGGCATATAGATTGTCACATTAGCTTAATAGAAGGTGGTTCATTGATAGGTATTTTAGGAAACTTGTGGTATAATTCTAGTGATACTACCCCCTCCCCTTTCCTAGTGTCCAACTCCAAGCCGACATGTACACATAGTATACTTCAAATTATATAACCACTAAAAAGAAGGGGGGGGGGGGAGGAAGCAAGATGAGAACCCCCCTCAGACCCATAAACCTACTCCAAATGAATCTGGCACTGCACTCATTCATGTGCTGCTCATTTTATATCCTGAATGTGGGATGTTCTGTCACCGCCCCCCCCCCCTCTTAATTATCATCCCATATTATCTATTGTGGTCTTTCTGTACTGGGTTGTCATGTTCTATAATTGCCAGCAAAAATGCACCAAATATAATTCAGTAACTTAAATTCTTTGCAAAATGAAAAGTGTGACCTCTTTCGATTGCTTGCTGCATGACAAGTCAAAAGTAATTCAATTTTAAAAACAATTATTGTTTGTAATTTAAGTGATTTCCATTTTCTGAGTCGTGTTGTCATCAGGGTTAACCTGAAAAGGTTTGTCGCAGAATGATTGATTTATGACTCAAGGTTGACAGAGAATCTTTGCTTGACAGGAAATCTGCAAATTGGCAACTTGTGATCATCAAATTGCTTAGTTGACGTAGAGGATGTCTCCTGCAATTATTTTTACTGAAGTTCAGCATGCATGCGAGTGCCTGAAATGATTAGTTACACCTGGGAACGGCCAATTAGTATGATATGACTGTTGAATCATTAAAATGGCAACACCTTGGTTTATGGATCACGTTTTGTGAGAGAGGGAATTGTCAAATTAAGAACTTGTGAATTGAAGTTGAAGATGTGTCACATCATGCAAGATAGAATTATACGATAATTATAATTATATATTCAAATTGGTATTTAAAACACAGAAGTTGTTAAATTATGGTGATGTAAAGATGATGAAATGGCAATATTTCTTGGTTTTGAACTTGCCTCTGTAACTTCAAAAGTGATGTCAATGGCTACATATTCCATTTAGATTTATGCCAAGTATTTGGTGCAGTGTGGTATAAAAAAGAGAAAGGAAGAGAGAGAGAGAGAAAGAGAGAGAGAGAGAGAGAGAGAGAGAGAGAGAGAGAGAGAGAGAGAGAGAGAGAGAGAGAGAGAGAGAGAGGGGGGGGGGGGGGGTGGGGGTTGGGGGTTTGGAGGGAGGGATGGAGGGAGGGTGTAACAACTTTCAGTTATAAAATAGTGATCTTTTCATCCATAACAAAACAGACTTTGCAATCAATGATGCAAGATCTTTGTTAATGATTGACACAATATCATGACCTCTTTATCAGTTGCCATCGCTCTTAGAAAGCCATCTGATTAATGCTCTGCAGCTGACGATCAGACTAATACATAATGTGAACAGGTTGTTATGATTGTAATAACCTTGTACACTAGTAGCTGAGCATAGGCTGATATCATTTTAGCCTAATATTCCAATAAGGTCAGAGATTCTTTGATAAAGTCTGCCATCTAGGAGGCCCTGTAGCCGAAGGAAACAAGGAGGATGAGGACTTCTTATCTCCCGAGCCTAATTTGACACTGGAAGTTTCCGTTTGAAGATGAAAATGACGTGAAGAAGACTTACCCAATGAGAGAGAGAGTAAGAGAGAAGGGGAAAAAAGG
>OZ022591.1:747500-832898 GCA_963669155.1 Arbacia lixula | reverse complement strand
AAAAAAGGGCATTTGAAACATGTTTAAGCACTTTTTTATCTGCTGGTTTTCGGAGGGTGGCTAATGCTGGCGAGGTAATCGGCTGATTCCTGAGCTTCGATCATCTCCCCGTGCCCCGGGGGCTGGCTCGCGTATCAAGATCGCTTCTTCCATCCGCATCGATGATTAAGTGGCTACGGATACATGCTGCCCCTGTGTGCGTGATTCTGCTACCACTGGGGTGAAGTAAAAGGGGGATACTTCCTCAAAGAATCTTTTTCAACTGGGCATTAATACCAGACCTAGCCCCTATCCACTATATTTTGACACCTTCAACCTGCATGAAATTTTTTTTTTGAAACTTTGGGGGATGGGGGGGGGGGGGGGGGGGGGAGCTATTTCCCCTCAAAGTATAGGTGGAACTACCGGAGCTACCCCCATATTCTATTGTTTGACCCCATCCCCCTGCATTAATGAGTAAGCACAAGCACAGTTAACCCTTTGACAAACTAATTCTCTATGCGATTTCATGTGCATTACTGCTGAAAAAATACACAAATGACACATAGAGCATTTTCACAGTGCACCCTCTGAGCGTGATTCTGCTCTCCTTGGAGGGGGGAGGGGAATGGGGAAGGTGTGTGTGTGTGTGTGTGGGGGGGGGGGGGGGTAAGCTACTCTCTTACACAGATGCTCTCCCTTTAAGCAGCTTATTCCAGCCCTAGCTACTGTCCAGTACCTTCGGGCTCCATGACTTCATCCTACATCAATGATGTGGCCATGACTGGTACATCTTGCTCCTATGAATGTATTCTGTTTTACCCCAGCGGCTATAACTGCCCCCCCCCCCCCTACGTGGAATCCCACCTGATTAGGCGCTAATTCCAGCGCTAGCTAGCATCCAGTATCGTGTCTCTCCTGCGTGTAGTGGCGGGAATCCCCCATGGACAGCTGGCATTGGAAAAGGAACGTCAGATGCAATTTGAGGGATGAGCGGGCGAGGGGTTTGTGAAGTTTGGAGAAATTGGGTTGAATTACTACTCTAATCGTGCTATCATGACTTCTCGTTGGCAGCCTCATGTAAGCTAAGCCGGTGCCGTAGTTGCCCTGCGAGTCAAGTGTCCCTGTTTGGGAACCCAGTAATGCTGTGTGTTAGAAGGTTGATATCTGCATCATGCTTGCACAAGGACAGGCTGATATCAAGCATCTTCATGGGGAAGATACTAGCTTGGAAAGAGCAGTCATCTTCATCTTTGCATAAGGATAATCGTTTTAAGAGGTATATGAAGTATGAACGGTTAAGAGGTTTAAAGTTCTTGTACATTTACTTTTGAAGCACTCATGGTAGCTGTTAATGGGTTGTATCTATTTTGCAGAGCTTCAATATAAAGTTGTGTAGAAACCATGGTATAAAGAAGAAAATACTTGTCATAAGTCCTCCCATACTGCATTAAGACTTGTATGATTGTATTATATTAATGATATTAATTTTCAGAGCTAACTCTTTGGCTGCCAGACAAATGCTATCTCAACAGCAATGGTGTGTTTGACTTCTGCCAAAGTGCACAAGCGAGGCAGAGAGGGTTAATTGAATTAATGGCATGGTTTCAGGATGAGGTAAGGAAGCGAGAGACCTGCTAATCAGTGAAAGTGAGCTGAATGACAGGCACAAGTGCTGTAGGAAGCCACGAAGGAAGGACAGTCAAGGATGATATCTGATATATGATGAGCTAGTGATCTGATAAGCTATTAACTCTGTAAGCGCCATTGAGGCATGCTTGCACTAGCAACACAAACCATTACCACAGGGCAATATGAAGTCTGGCAGACAAGGAGTTAAAGGGTACTACTGTCATTGTACAGTCATTGTGTTTTTGATTCTTCCTATACCAGACAAAATCCTGCTCTAAGGGATTTTTGTGTATTACTGGTCTAATAATGTGACAGTTGTGCATAGGGAGTTAACACCTTCTGTTCCAGACAGAGTGTTGTTACATAGGATTTGTGTGTACTTCTGATGATTGACCCATAAAGAGGTAACTCCTCTTGTGCCAAAATGCTGCTCTATAGGATACACGTGTATTACTGTTCCAATATGTCTCAGTGATGCAAAGTGTCACTTGGAACTCTTTGCATGTGATCTGATTAGCTTTGAGAGGGTGTTAACTTTATATGGCCATCTTGTGATTTAACTCTTCTTCAAAGGGAGTGTGTTTGAAGCAATTGTAATTTGCACATATTCTGCACAATGTCAGTGATGTGAAGTCTAGTTACGGTTTCTCACAAAATATGAGGACATACATCTGTGTTGTTTTGATGTGTTTTAAATGTGCCCTGTCTCTGTGAAACTAATATGGAGTCACCATCAACATCCACATTAGTCCTCTTACTCTGAAGTTGGAGAGACATGTCTGGAAACATATTTTGAACCTAGCAGACTACACTCCTGACTGCTGTCAACATGCAAGCTGGCGTAAGCACTTACGATAATAATCAATCTCAATTTCAAATGCCAACAAAATGGCTGTGGGCCATTGGTGATATCTCTCTTCAAAATGTCAAATTTCGATTTGTTTTCACTTTCAATGATTGTCTTGCCCCTTTTCTGCCTTCCTTGGGACCCAATCTGCTGTGTGATTGTGTATTTTATTTTCCTTGGATTTTGTGTCTTGAAACTATGAGCATGCTTAGATAGATAGATGGCTGCACTGATAGATGTGATGATGTCACATATGATGTGTGGAACTAATTCTTCATGAACTTTGAAAGCATATCTACTTTGATGATTTGGTGAGAAAGATTGTAAGGATGATGTGGTTCTTTTGGCTGTAGTCTTGTTTCAAGACTAAACCCTCTTTCCTGGAGGGCTTAGTCTGTACATCAGTAGTTAGTCTATGTGTCCAGACTAAGTTGTGAATCAGTGGATAGTCTGTGTCCAGACTTACATGTAGTTGTGAATCAGTGGATAGTCTGTGTCCAGACTTAGTTGTGAATCAGTAATTAGTCTGTGTCCAGACTTAGTTGTGAATCAGTGGATAGTCTGTGTCCAGACTTAGTTGTGAATCAGTGGATAGTCTGTGTCCAGACTTAGTTGTGAATCAGTAATTAGTCTGTGTCCAGACTTAGTTGTGAATCAGTGGATAGTCTGTGTCCAGACTTAGTTGTGAATCAGTGGATAGTCTGTGTCCAGACTTAGTTGTGAATCAGTGGATAGTCTGTGTCCAGACTTAGTTGTGAATCAGTAGTTAGTCTGTGTCCAGACTTAGTCATGAATCAGTGGATAGTCTGTGTCCAGACTTCGTTGTGAATCAGTAGTTAGTCTATGTGTCCAGACTAAGTTGTGAATCAGTTGTTAGTCTTTATGTCCAGACTTAGTTGTGAAATAGTGGATAGTCTGTGTCCAGACTTAGTTGTGAATCAGTGGATAGTCTGTGTCCAGACTTAGTTGTGAATCAGTGGATAGTCTGTGTCCAGACTTAGTTGTGAATCAGTAGTTAGTCTATGTGTCCAGACTAAGTTGTGAATCAGTTGTTAGTCTGTGTCCAGACTTAGTTGTGAAATAGTGGATAGTCTGTGTCCAGACTTAGTTGTGAATCAGTGGATAGTCTGTGTCCAGACTTAGTTGTGAAATAGTGGATAGTCTGTGTCCAGACTTAGTTGTGAATCAGTGGATAGTCTGTGTCCAGACTTAGTTGTGAATCAGTGGATAGTCTGTGTCCAGACTTAGTTGTGAATCAGTGGATAGTCTGTGTCCAGACTTAGTTGTGAATCAGTAGTTAGTCTGTGTCCAGACTTAGTTGTGAATCAGTGGATAGTCTGTGTCCAGACTTAGTTGTGAATCAGTGGATAGTCTGTGTCCAGATGTAGTTGTGAATCAGTGGATAGTCTGTGTCCAGACTTAGTTGTTAGTTAGGATAGCCTATGTCCAGACTTAGTCGTGAATCAGTAGTTAGTCTGTGTCCAGACTTAGTTGTGAATCAGTAGTTAGTCTATGTGTCCAGACTTAGTTGTGAATCAGTAGTTAGTCTGTGTCCAGACTTAGTTGTGAATCAGTGGGTAGTCTGTGTCCAGACTTAGTTATAAATCACAAGTTAGTCTCTGTCCAGATTCAGTTGTGAATCAGTAGTTAGTCTATGTGTCCAGACTTGGTTGTGAATCAGTGGTTAGTCTATGTATCCATACTTAGTTGTGAATCAGTGGTTAGTTTATGTATCCATACTTAGCTGTGAATCAGTGGTTAGTCATATATGTCTATAGACTTAGTTATGAAGCATTCGCTAGTCTACATGTCCATGTCCTCAATGGGCTAGAACCTAGGCTAGTCCTGAGAGTGATGTCATCTTCAATATCCTACAAGACCCATCTCTGCCTCAAATCCTTCCTTTAAATCAGGCTCCTTCTTACTCTAGTTTCCTTGGATTTATTTGGTAGGCTAGTGATGGCATACATCTTCATGATTAGAGGAAGAGAAAGTGAAACTTGGACAAATTAGAAGAAGTAGGTCACAGCTGCTTAAGATGATAGCTGGATTAAGATCATGCCCTGATTACCATGGCGATATATAGTGCATGGGTCTTTGTGTGTAGAAATGGGTAAAATATAAAGATTATCATAATTAGAACAGAGATTAAACATATGCCTTGTCTGTCTTTATAATTTAACATGTCCCCCTTTTTTCACGAAATTGAAGTTGAATAGGTGTATTTTTGGATGGGGTGAATAATCCTAATTTACTGTTCATCTACATGCAGAAAGGGATAAGGTGAGAAAGATGAGAGGGAAATAAAAAGTGATAGATGGATGAAATAAAGAGAGGGTTTGAAATGAGATAGAGAGAGAGAAACTAAGAATGTTTTGTGTGTATGTGTGTCAGAGAAAGAGTGAGTGTGTGTGTGTGTGTGTGTGTGTGTGTGTGTGTCAGAGAGAGAGAGAGAGAGAGAGGGTACACAGATATATACAATGTGTCAAGTGCTTATCAGTTATATCACAAATACTTGGTAATGATTTAAACAAGAAGAAATTAAATGATTTACTTTTTACACACCAAAAAAAAAATGCATCAGTTTTTTAATTGCTTTCCAGGATGCGTTCAAAGCAATATAGTGTGCTTTGTTCCCTGTTCATATTTTCTAGCAACACTTTTACAACTAAGTAAAACATCACTAATATCATCCATTAGACGGTATCCTTAGGTCAGTTGATTCATTTGTTTTCTCAGAAACAAACAAGCATGGCGAAACAAATACAAAACACTAGGGAATAATGAATATTCACAGGATGATCAACAAAAGAATTAAAAGTGGTGTAAACTGAGATGACCATATATTTCACTCAATAATATAAGAGGAAGTTCAGTGCAAGATGATAGGGGGGGGGGGGGAGGTACAAGAACAATGTGTCACATTCTTTCCTTTTGTATGGAATATGACAAACATTATGTCAGGGGGCAACAAAGAGGGCAGAATGCGGAATAGATTTGCGAGAGCCGAGAGGATGTTATCAAAAGTAAGATTTTTGAAGATGGTAACACAAAGAAAGAGGAAGGGAGATTATATTTAAGAAGCAAACAAAAAGGAGATGGAAGATTTCTGGACTTAAAGGCAAGGGGTCAAAGTGGTACAAACTCTGGGACCAGGAAGGGAATGCTGCTCTACCAATACCATGGGTCTCAGTCTGGTTTGATTTCTGGATACAAGGAAGGAAAAGATCTTTTAAGATGGCTAAACCTGGACTTGTAGATGTTGGCAGAAGAGTTCTGATATAATTACATCTCATACCGACTTTCACTGCTATTCCTTATTTTTAAATGAAGTTAACCAAGCAGGTGAGCAGGGAAAAATGTAATCTGAGAAAGGAAAGGGGCTCTTTTTCTTTTAAAATTGGGCAAAGAGCGTGAGACAGGAAGCTAGGATTGGTTCTGGATATTTGTCAGGAAATCTTCAGCTTTGTGTGACATGGGGACTTTATTATGTCTTTGCCCAGGTCCTTTGGTTTCTTGAGGTGGGTCTCCACTAGCACAACTTTGTTACAAACACTTTCCTTGTCAGCCCTTAAACATGTTTACAGAGACTGCTCAGGTGAGACAGAAATGGGAACTTCATAAGCAGGTGGTAATTGCACAGGTTATGATGGTAAAGATTTCAAGAGAAATAGACAATATGGTCTTTATAGACAGGTAGTCTTTCTATACATGGAATTTGATGATGTGTAGGTCTAAACTACTTCAATATTAGGTCCTTGACCAGATTTGCCTTCTCAAGCATTTTTTTTTTACTTACCAAGTGAAGGAATTGTCCTTACAACCTATTCCTTCTGAATCTACTTAAACCAAAGAATGGATGGTGTTTCATGGTGTATATTCACCCAAATCTAGAGACCCTGCGCATAAATTCTCAATTACTTTGAAGAACCCAACCCAACATGCCAATGATATTGAGCTTGTTACTTCAGCACGATGACATTTCTATGCACCATGGAAGCATTCATGTGCATGATATTATACATAATTCTCATTGTGCAGGGCTTGGTGTGACAAACAGTGAACTAAAGAAGGGGGAAAGACCACGTAGAAAGCTGCATCAAACAAGACAAAGAGTAGTTCTTTGCCAGATGTGAGGGAATGGAACTTTGAAGTTGAAGGAAAGAGAGCACATTGTCGTACATGTTGACTGAGGATCTTTAGGGGATCCTCTCCTACCGTTAATCAAAACATCCTCATCCCTCTCAATCCCTTGGATCTGTTGTCTCTGCCAAGCCTCTTTCAGGTTGGATGTGATCTTTCTCCTGTTCTGCTTTTGTAGAACTGGGATAAAGGGATATTTTTTTCTGTCTGTTCATCTTTTTATCTTGGTGGAAGATTGGGTGAGGGTGGGGGTCCCTGGATAATCAAAGGAAAATACGCGGGCTCTGGTTGTTTTGTCCTAGGAAATGCCTAAAAAGATCTTGAGTAAAAAATAGATTTTTCTCAAAGAATATGACGCAAAGGGTGATTTACTGTCTTTTTTTTTTACATGACATCGGACATAGGCCCAAAAATCTAGTAGTTTCATTGTCCTTTTTTATGTTGTTGTTGTTAATTGTTTTTTTTTTTTTTTTTTTTTTGGTGTGTGTGGGGGTGGGGGGGGGGGGTAGTGGTAGAGAGTGGTGGTACAAGTGGTAGAGTATGTGGTATGGGCATTGTTTAGGAGCTGGAAAGGATTTTTAAAATGTAAAATAAAATGCATACAATAAAACCTGTATACTATATGCCATTACACGTGCGTTGAGTATTACATGTACATACCACTGTGGAAATGAATGAGAGAGAGAGAAGGCAGGTATATGCACACTCACCTTAGCAGACAGAGATTGCTGGAGGCGGAGTCGCTGTTGCGGTGACGAGTTGAAACCACATCCACGTGCCAGTCAGTCAGTCATCTCGGATGTTAACCTTCTCAGTCCCATGAGCACCCACAGGTGTGTTAGGAATCAAGGGAGTGTTCAGAGCTTGGTACTGAGAGGGTTGCTATAGAAACACACTAAACCACCACTCCCATTGAGTAACATGTCTGGGTTGTATTAGTGTCATCAGTTCATGAGTCTTGAATTTGTATTTCTGTTTTGTCATGCATTATATAATGTTATTATATAATCATATAATATATGTCATTATATAATCATATAATATATGTCATTATATAATCATATAATATATGTTATTATATAATCTTATATATAGTGTTGTCTATCAAATTGACTGTGTACATGCATATACAGTAGCCCTGTATATAAAGACCACTCAAGACTACAAGAAATATGGTCTTTATGTACAGGTGGCCATTACAGCCGGGTTCACTGCATTGCCATGTTGTATACTTAAAATGTTCTCGATTGTAAATGTGCGTGTTTTTGAAGAGAAGGGATTAAATGATGTGAAATGAATGAAGTGAAGAAAGATTAGAACTGTAAGAGATATTATGAAAACAAAATGCTTGAAATTCATTGAAATGAAAACATATTTTCTTTCAATATATTTGATAAGTTGTGGTCTGAATTTTACATTTGCATCCATAACATTTTATATTTAGATATCCCACTATGTGATGCTTATATTCTGTATATCTCATTACTCAAAACACATGTAAGGTGTCCAGATCAATTGAAGAATCATCCCTATATCTGGCAGGCATTATGATGGAAACCTCACATGAACACTTTCAAAATAGAAATGCCTGTTGTTTCCCTTTAAGATGTCATGGCAAGTTACAGTTTCACATTCATAAATGCCAAAGGGAAGCTCATGTTCACAGTTTTTAGAGAAAGAGGGAGGAAGGAATACAAAAACAGGAACTTTGGTAGCGAGTCCTACACACACGCTATTCTCAAGTTGATGCCTAGCAATACCTTCAAGATGTCAAAATAAGTTACAGCATCGCATCTATAAAAGTCACATGGTAATGAAACAAAAACATGTGCAAAGTTTGACAAAGAAATAAAGGAAAGGAGAGAAGAGGAAGTACGTTCGTGATTGATATATACACTATAATCCTATATATGCCTTATATTGCCTTTGAGATGTCAAAATGAATTACAGCACCACATTCATGTATGTTACATGATAATGGAGAAAAAGTATGCGCACAGTCTGACAGAGAGAGAAAGGAGAGGAGAGAGTTTTAGGAAGTCTGTTCATGATTGTAGTAGACATGACCCGTCCTTACTCACTGGATCACCAGAAATTTGTCTGAAACCTCGTCTTCATATGGATGCAATTTAGAGAGAGATCTTGGAAGAGAGCGACAGGTTTTTGTGTGAGTGTTGATCCTGTGATTTTGTGACACATTCTGCAGCAATTTCAATGTCAAGTGAGAGGAGAATATTTCCTGTATTAATCATTGAAGTTCAACTGCAGTCACAAAGTTTGACTTGGGTTGTTTCAGTCATAGCTATGTGCTCTGTTCAAGTTTGATATTTTATTTCATTTTGTAAAATTACAAAGCTGACATGTTCATGACTTTTTACAAAGAAAAATAGTAGGAAAAGGAGTTTGTCAATATATAAACAGTACACATTCTTGTTCAGATTGCATATAGTGTATTTGATAACAATCAGATATTTGATGTTCACTTGTTCACTTGTTCACTAATGGACATTAGAGTTTAAGCAGATATAAATGTTGTAATATAAGGTAGGTAGATACATACTGTCATCTGCATGATATTGACACCAATTGTGGTTTGTGAATAGGGTGTATCCCAGTCAGATTTAACTGACCAGGGCCCCGTTGCATAAAACTTACCATTAATGGTAAGTCTGCCATCAATAATTACTTCTATTTTAACCTTGACTTTGATTGGCTGTCGGGTGGCATTACCATGGTAGTTACCATTGATGACAGAGTTACCATTGATGGTAAGTTTTATGCAACAGGGCCCAGGAAGTGAACATGGGAAGTACAAAGATATCTTATCAACATTGATATCGATCTAAGTTGTAATGTGATAGCATTGTCTTAGAGGTCCCTTTGTGTGTTTCAGATGCAGTGGAGCCTGGATCTGAGATCAAACTTCTCACCTGATAGCATTTCATTATCATTTCTTGTAGTCAGTGACTACAAGCAACGCGTACAAAGTATTGAGCTGACTGTACTTGACAGCAATTGATTGCAGTCATCACTGGGAAGTTAATCTCGGGTTCATGTCACCATTTCTTGATTCCAGTTGCTGAAGCTTTGCACATTACATCTGGATACTAATAGTGGAATGCCACAACATTGTGAAACATCTAAACTCACTAATGATGTAGAATACAAGGGTCCTAAAGTAACGTGTATAGCAGAGCCCCTCCCTTTTACAAACATCTGCAAACTACATGAAAGTTTGCACATATTTAGCACGTATCTTTAGGATACCAACTGTGAAATTTTAAGGTCAGAGATACTATAACTCTATAAATGAAAATCTAACTAGTTTTCACTGAGATTTGACTATTTTCGTGGTACAAAAAAAAAGAAAGCTCAATCAGTTATCGAAGATTATTTCCTCAGAACAGAATATTACGCTTTGTGGATTCCAGGGACAGGTTACATGTATATAGCCACTCTCTCTCAAATGATGACAAAGTCAGGGAACTTTCAGAATTAGGTCTGCAAAAGGGAGGGGCTACCTTTAATGGAGCTTGAAAGTTATTGCTAGCATTTACATTGTGGCCTACATTGTATGTATAGGTCTACAATGCTGGAGTTTGTGTTTGTCTCTTCTTGATGATTATCATTGATTATGTGACAGTGTTACATATTCTCATTCATCACAAATGATCCATTTTATATGTTTGTTTGTGATCTTGTACCATACCTACTCACTCCCATTATATAAGATATATTTATACTATAGTTTTCATGCTAAGGACGGTTGGGGTGTTCTTTTGGAATAACTCTGCTCAGAGGAGGAGTGGGAAAGAGAAAATAAAACGTAAAGTGAGTAAGGTAAAACCAGAGTATCAGGATCAGATATACATTATGTAATGCATTCACTTTTATATTTGTGTTGGTTCTTGATATGCGTTGAATCCAAGTACACTGTGTTTTGGTCTATATACCACACTTATGTAAGTTAAGATTAGTGTGAGACATCTAGGTCTATTTTGATCTTTTTGACCTGTTGCTTACAGAATATGGAAGGAAGGGTCAGACTTGTAACGTACAGCAGCTGATGCGTTCCTCTATTAAGTAGATTCAGATTGCTACAGAATCCAGGAAAGTACAGCACCATGCATCCGAGTCTAATTTTATGCATAAGCATGTGCGGACTAAACCTGCAAATACCATTACCATGCGCACGTCACATAGGGGTATCACCCCCCTGTTAGAGCATTGATCGGTCTGCAAGATGCGCTGGCTAAAGAAAGTGAAAGAAGGACAATATTCCTGGAAAAGTCGTTAGGCTTTTTGTAGATAATGGTAGGTTAGGATCTGTTTGCACAGGCTGAAAACAACGCTGTGCTCCATGTGTGAGAGGTTAAGTACTTCCGCCTGTCTGTCTTTCTGTCAGTCTGTCAGTCTGTCTGTCTTTCTATTTTATGATTCCCCCTGCATAAGTGTGCTAAGCAGAGACCATGGTGTAACTGCTTACTCCCCCTCCTACGCACACACACATGATGCCTTACTCAAGTATCATGTATTTGTCTCTTTATCTCTCACACAATCACTAACACACACACACACACACACACACACACACACACACACACACACACACACAACACACACACACACACACACACACACACACACACACACACACTCCACACACTCCTACACATGCATACTATTGCACCCTCTTTCTTGTTTTCTTTCTGTCTCACACACATACTTGTCTTTAATAACTAATTTCCTTCATTTCTCCCTTGGTCTGTTTCTCTCTCCTTCTCCCTACCTTTCTCTGCCTTCTTCTTGGCATTCCTTTCCTTCTTTTCTTCCCTCTCCTCCTTTGCACTCTTTTCTTTTTCTTCTTGTTTTCCTTAGTTTGTTCTTTCCCAAAATTTCTTCCAGTCTTTCATATAGAACAGAATCAATAAAGGGAATGAGGTTATTGAGAATTACATGATACATCCATCATACATGTATTTGTGGATAATAAAAGAAACTCCCTAAAAATTCTCTAATTCCACATCTTACCAAGATGAATCTGTCCTGCATCAACATACATCCTTGCACATTCCTAGTCTAGTTGGGAAACTCAAAGTGCAATCTGCAGGTAACTGTCTATCCTACTTTCATTGACTACTACAGACCTATGCTATTTTGACTGATATTCAAAACCTGAAAGTGGGGTAGAAATTTTGAAAAAGACACCAACAATGAGGTATCTGTTACTTCATTTGTGGAATTTGCACGGTGATTGTGATAATTCTAGTTGGCTCTTTGCCAAGTTCTTTTTCCCCATCCCCCCAACCCCCACCCACCAAGATAGATGGGTATTGATTTCAATGGCTCATGAAAGTTGAGCGGGATGTAAGTTGAACGGGCAAACATGTTTTCCCCATTTTGCCTTACAACCATCCCCAAAATACCCTTCAACAAACACCGCGATTCCCCCACAAATACCCTTGAACCAATAGCACGATGCTGTCAAAGGGTATGTTCACATAGATATTGATGACGTTACTTTTGGCGCGTTGGCGAGTTATCGCGATCTTGTCATTGGGGAAATTTATCTTCGGGATAAGTCTGGAAATGGATTAAACTTGAATGTATATGTGATGTTTAGCTAATTTATGAAGGATGATGAAATATCTCTTGGTAACTTAGTGATGTACATAAAACCTGACTTATTTCATTCTTCTCACCAAATTATATGGATAAAGATTGAAACTAAATTTTTTTATTAGATTTAATTCATCGCAATGAGTATAATACTCTTTCCTACATCTTTAACCTTTAGAGCATTTGCAATTTCATTTGACCATTCAATTGGTATGGGGAAACCACATGTGAAATGAAGATTATCTTTGATCATATATTAGGAGTTTGTAGAAACAGACATACAGTGAAACTGGTCTAGAGTGGCCACCCAAGGCAAACAAAAATTATGGCCTTTATAGACAGGTGGCTGCTATAGGCAGGTTCTTTAACACATGATCTCTCTCTGGGGGCATTTTTTAGTGGCCACTATAGACAGGTTGGCTGCTATAGACAGGTGGCCACTAAGACAGGTTTGACTGTACATGTGAAACATTTCTCTTGCTGAATGTAGGGGGATGTTCATGCAGACACACACAAGTTGAAGTTCTTCATTGTTGCCTGGGGGCATAGGAGTTCCATACAAGCTGTCAAGAGGATCACAGCCAAAAAGAAACCAGTTACTCCTCCATAAATGTGCTGCACATTGCAAAGGTTAAAGCCAAAATGGGGGCTAAGACAAGCCAAGGACCTAGCAGACTTGATGTAAATCTTGTTAGTTATCCTACAGAGAGCGTTGGAGTGATGAAGCACACACACTCGTTCCTACGGAGACGAGACGGTGGATGAGAACGGAGCTAAAGACAAGCGAGAGCAACATGGAATAGCCTTAAGTTACTCCGCTTACACCGGTAATAGAATCCCCCACATTGAGGGAAAAAAGCGGTGTGTATCTAGTTTCGGGAATTTTCTCCTCCAGATACGGTAGCAGCTGTGATGGGGTTCAAGTACCAAAGATCTGGTTCCTCAGCTTAAAGGGCATATACTGTACTGGGAAGACAAAAAAACCTTCAAAATGTAATTGTTGGCAATCTTCTTGCCAATGGTCTTGAATTCATTTATTGTCCATTTTAGAAGCTTGCTGAAGGTTATTTGCCCTCAAATGATCCACACATGGAGTAATTAATGATTAATGATTAAATACTCAAAATGTTCGGCACGAACATTTCAAGGATTTGTGATTTAATCACTCATTACCCCAAATGTAGATAATTTGAGGGCAAATAACTTCCAGCAAACTTCTAAAATGGACAATACATGAATTTAAGACCATTGGCAAGAAGATTGCTAACAATTACATTTTGAAGGTTTTTTTGCCTTCCCAGTACAGTATATGCCCTTTAAAGGGAGAGGGTAGCTTTATGCATTGTCAACATTGATCTCTTTGTTTCATTCATATATTTCGGCAATGCATATGATTCAGCTCAAAGGCTGTTCTTCTGTAAAGCTATCCATCAAAATAACAAAGAAATATAATACATTATTAGAGAAAACATATAAAACAGATAAACAGATAATACAGATAAAACAGATAAAACAGATGAAACAGATAACAGACAAACAGACAAACAGATAACAGACAAAACAGACAAAAAACAGATAATTAATGAAAAACAGTGACAAGAAGCTGTTTCATAAATCTACATCCAATGATTCACTCCATATATTACATTCTGCCGTCTGATGCTTTGGATTAATCGATTCTAGCCAATTTTTTCTTCTGCCTCCGTCAAGAAGTGGCCGAATGCCATTATTTGCAATCATTGCATGTTGTCACCATGGATATTTATTACGAATCCATACAAGTTACCATAAATTTATATTGCAACTTCTTTGTGATACTACATTACTTTTAATTTTGCTTGTTTGATAAATTAATTGTACAATCTATTGTGGAGGTGTTGTGGTATAGCAGTGGAGAACTGAAGATCTTGAGGTTCCAGGTTCAAGCCCCGCAATAACACTTGTATCCTTCAGCAAGAAACTTATCAATATTACATCTCTCCACCCAGGAATATGAATAATTACAGTATATGAATGATCTTGAATACCGGTATGTGGCGATATCATCTGCATGGGCAAGAAATTCTCTTCAGGGAGTGGAGATGTTGCACACATCTGTGTGACATGTTCGTGTTTCCTGTTCTCTGTGACCAGGGCCCCATGATTAAAACATTGTTTGCACATTAACTGTGCGTCTGACTGCGATTGAGACAGACCCTATATCATACAGTAGAGCAGAAAAGACTTGCAATTCTGTCTAATACATTGCCAAGTACATGCTATCTACCTGTAATAGACACTTGAATCTTTCGTCACTCTTACAGAAGACTCACTCACCATTTTCGCCCGTTTGACCTCAAATACTACCCCCATAATCTGAGAAGCTTGTCGTGTGAAATGGATATTGCGGGTAGAAGGTGAGAAAACACACAAGTAGCTCTTAAAATGGGATAAGATTTCACCCCCTGTTCTCCAATGGTCCCAGGGTATTCAGGGCACCCACGCTACTTTATTGTCTTAGCTCGTCTATAAATACACTGGTGGTAGTATTCTCTTCCGAAATATCAAAGTAGTCATCACATTTATTGTCCGAGCATGATTTAACGAGGCTGAAAATGTGTGGACTAGCCCTTACTCAGGTGATTGTATTGCCTCCAAGCACAACTGACAAGTCAGATACTAGTCTTATCATACAAACTCCTGTTTTGAGATAACTCTATAATTGAATCTGTGCTTTAGACTTTACATTATCCACTTCATTTATAGCTTTGTAACATGATATGAAGATTTAAAGTAACAACCATCCCTCTTTATTTAAAACTCTACAAACTGTACCCAGACTGGTACCAGAATGCATGAACACCTATCTAATCCATCTTTTGAAACATTGCTTCATATTTTTGTTTAGTATCATCACAGACAAGGGCCCTGTCTTAAACAGATTTGGGATGGATCGAAACTTGACTTGTGATGGATATCAATTATAGAGCTCTTTGTAGACAAAGTGGTTGGATGCACACACACACACACACACACACACACACACACACACACACACACACACACACACACACACACACACACACACACACACACATACATACCCACACATACACATATACACACACATACACATATACCCACATAAACACACACACATACACACACACACATACACACACATACACACACATACACACACATACACACACATACACATACATACACACATACATACACACATACACACACACACACACAAACACACACATACACATACACATACACATACACATACACATACACATATACACACATACATACATACATGTAACACTTTAACGCCTTATAGAGAATGGAGAAAGGTCGGTGGCTTGGCTGAGCTAAGCAAAGTGATGAGCGGCCCTTATTGCACAGCTCTTTATTAGCCATGATGATAAAGAGGTAACCAGGACCCTTCATAATACACCACCATCTATCACAAGACAATCAGCCCATGTCAGCCTTGTTTACATGACCATATCTCAATGTGCAGCAGGTCCTAGTGTAATGTTCACATGGGAAAGTAATCTGGGATAATGACCATGTTTACATTAGCATATCATAAAGATGTCTTGGCATACTGTGGAAGCTCTGTTTGACAGTGTACCTATTCATACTCCTTTATCCTTATATGCAGTAATCCGTAAAGAACTGTTGATATGAATGTGTGTGGAGCCGTACGAATGACTGTCCCTGTGTACATCACTATATTTATGGGAAATAGTTCTTAAAGCACTGTTCACATGCATAGATTCCATTCTTAGCATTATCTCTTTTTTCAGGATATGCTGTAGATTTACACTGTATTGTAAATGTTGGGTGTAGAGGAGATGCATCCTCAGGACTGGATTGTGTTTTTTATGATTACATTGTTGAAATGTCTTTAGTCTCAGCGGTATTAAAGTACAGCCTACAAATTTGTTAAACTTACTTCTAATTTGCATAACAATTCTTTGTATATAACTAGTTAAAATGAGAACTTCAGTAGCAGTGTCATTAATATCACGGAAGAATTCAGCAAGTGCCCCATTCTGATATATTGAGAATGTGTGCACACTTGCAGTAAATTGCATAATAACAGCCACATAACAACATCCTGGTGTGAACACAACTCCTACAATATGAACAGGGCTATGGAAGGTGATGAAGTGGTGCTCTCTAGATTTCTCTCTGCGTTTATTTAGAGAGGTGAGAGTGCTTTCTCCCTGCCATAAAGACACCTTAAAGACACCTTAGCATCTATCCTAAGCTAAGCCCATCAGCGAAGTAATCAGTCATCATTCACAATTTAAAGCTTCCATTTTCTTTCAGCCGCTGGTCCTCTGTTCTAATTATTTAACGGTTAAAGGGTAAGGGATGGTAGTGGTAAAGGTAAAAGAACCTGTAATTCTTTCAGCGTTCTTCTACCATGACCACATGTCCCATTTCTTGTTTCCTTTTCATATTCTGAGAAAGGCATCATCTTAAAATGATAAAATTATTGAAGATAAGCAAGCCTGAGGCTGTGAGGATGGCAAGTAGTCCTGCCACTTATATAAGTCCCATAATCATTTCCACTGCTATCGCGTATAGTTTCATTCACTGGTCATGTGTGGCACTGCGACCCAGAAGATTTTATCTTACACAAATCTTACACAAAACCAAAGCATTATTTATTGACCATGTGTAATGCTAATTGAGATTTGTCCTTTTTGTCCTTTTCTCTTCTTGCAGATCTGTATGGTTCTGCTCAGACACACTCATCACATGGTAAGTTTTGACCACTTTCTTTGTTTATTTATGGAAAATGCCGTACTAAATTCAACCTCATTTTATGTACAGATTTTAATGTAGAGTGTGTATTGATGATAATAATGAATTGATTTGATTTGAAAAGGTGTCTTGCATTCTTGCATAAGGGCATCATAGCTGTGAGTCCTATAAACCAGGTATCGGAAGTCAGTTAATTATTCGTTTACCCAACTTGGAAGTATTGTCACTGTGAAACTTTTGATTTTGTTATACGTATATAAAAATACTTATTTCTTTATTTGAATAGCTATCATTTGCTCCAGGACCTGTGATATTTCTAATTTCATTCAAATGAATGAATGACTACAGTGTTGGTTTCCTTTAAAGCTCTTTTTCATGTTCCATGTTCTATATGCAGTGATATATCACTCTCAACATATATCACCGGTTCAGAGACCTTCTTTAAATGTTTCCCCTCTCCTTCCGTTTCACCTTACATACACTATTATTGCCTTTGGGGCTATTACTTTGATTGATCTCCTTAATGCAAAACAAATTAAGAACAAAAATCTCTTCTGTTGTGTAAGAAAACATTAATTCTGTATTCAGTGTTTGTCTGAAAAGACAAAATCTGTTGTTAGAACTAAGTGACGCTGGTGTTGTACAAATGTTAACTCACTTCAAATGCAATTTTGTCATCAAGCATTACAATATCTATTGTATCAATGTTTCAAGTTTCATTGCGATATTCAAAACATACCCGTAGCTATTTTTGAATCAATTTTAAACAAAACAACTCCTTTTGTGCCTGAAGGAAGTGCAGCTCGGACTTAGCTACCACAAACATCTCTGTGATTATAAGACATTGCATGGAGGTCTTGTGTCTTGGACAGCCCCATGCAATGCATGAAAAAGAACGAGCTCTACTTATGTAAAGAGAATAGAGAGAAGGGTGAAAACCTAGCGTACTGTTTTATCATATAAATATATGTTTAAACAAAATCGAGATGTAAACTGTAGCCAAGTTGAACTCTTTGGTTATTAAACAGTGGAGTCAAATTGTTAAATGATGTCATACAAGAGGAAAGTCACCCTGAATACCACAGCTAAACAGTGGAGTCAAATTGTTAAATGATGTCTTACAAGAGAAAGTCACTGTGAATAATACAGCTAAGCAATATAAATTTACTATCAATGAAGCCAAAGGTTTAAACAATGTCTTACAAGAGGGAAGCCACCTTAAATAACACAGCTAAAGTCTTGTAAGACATTTTGTTTAACAATTTCTTACAAGAGGAAAGTCACCCTGAATAGCACAGCTAATCAGTGGAGTCAAAGGGTTAAACAATGTCTTACAAGAGGAAAGTCACCTTGAATAGCACAGCTAAAGAATGGAGTCAAAGGGTTAAACAATGTTTTACAGGAGAAAGTCACCCTGAATAGCCCAGCTAAACAATGTACTATCAATGGAGTCAAAGGGTTAAACAATGTTTTACAGAGAAAGTCACCCTGAATAACACAGCTAAATCGTGTGCTATCAGTGGAGTCAAAGGGTTAAACAATGTCATAAAAGAGGGAAGTCACCCTGAATAGCACAGCTAAAGAATGGAGTCAAAGGGTTAAACAATGTTTTACAGGAGAAAGTCACCCTGAATAGCCCAGCTAAACAGTGTACTATCAATGGAGCCAAAGGGTTAAACAATGTTTTTCAGGAGAAAGTCACCCTGAATAGCCCAGCTAAACAGTGTACTATCAATGGAGTCAAAGGGTTAAACAATGTCTTACAAGAGGAAAGTCACCCTGAATAACACAGGTAAAGAATGGAGTCAAAGGGTTAAACAATGTCTTTCAAGAGGAAAGTCACCTTGAATAGCACAGCTAAAGAATGGAGTCAAAAGGTTAAACAATGTCTTACAAGAGGGAAGTCACCCTGAATAACACAGGTAAAGAATGGAGTCAAAGGGTTAAACAATATCTTTCAAGAGGAAAGTCACCCTGAATAGCCCAGCTAAACAGTGTACTATCAATGGAGCCAAAGGGTTAAACAATGTTTTACAGGAGAAAGTCACCCTGAATAACACAGCTAAATAGTATGCTATCAGTGGAGTCAAAGGGTTAAACAATGTCTTAAAAGAGGGAAATCACCCTGAATAGCAAAACACAACAGTGGAGTCATTGGATTAAACAATGTCTTGCAAGAGGGAAGTCACCCTGAATAGCACAGGTAAAGAATGGAGTCAAAGGGTTAAACAATACCTTTCAAGAGGAAAGTCACCCTGAATAGCACTGCTTAACAGTAGAGACAAAGGGTTAAACAATGTCTTACAAGAAAGTCAGGAAAGTCACCTTGGGTGACACAGCTAAACAGTTTACTATCAATGGAGTCAAAGGGTTAAACAATGTCTTACAAGAGGAAAGTCACCCTGAATAGCAGAGCTTAACAGTGCAATCAAAGGGTTAAACAATGTCTTTCAAGAGGAAAGTCACCTTGAATAGCACAGCTAAAGAATGGAGTCAAAAGGTTAAACAATATCTTTCAAGAGGAAAGTCACCCTGAATAGCCCAGCTAAACAGTGTACTATCAATGGAGCCAAAGGGTTAAACAATGTTTTACAGGAGAAAGTCACCCTGAATAACACAGCTAAACAGTGTACTATCAATGGAGCCAAAGGGTTAAACAATGTTTTACAGGAGAAAGTCACCCTGAATAACACAGCTAAATAGTATGCTATCAGTGGAGTCAAAGGGTTAAACAATGTCTTAAAAGAGGGAAATCACCCTGAATAGCAAAACACAACAGTGGAGTCATTGGATTAAACAATGTCTTGCAAGAGGGAAGTCACCCTGAATAGCACAGGTAAAGAATGGAGTCAAAGGGTTAAACAATACCTTTCAAGAGGAAAGTCACCCTGAATAGCACTGCTTAACAGTAGAGACAAAGGGTTAAACAATGTCTTACAAGAAAGTCAGGAAAGTCACCTTGAGTGACACAGCTAAACAGTTTACTATCAATGGAGTCAAAGGGTTAAACAATGTCTTACAAGAGGAAAGTCACCCTGAATAGCAGAGCTTAACAGTGCAATCAAAGGGTTTAACAATGTCTTGCAAGAGGAAAGTCACCCTGAATAACACAGCTAAACAGTGTATTATCAATGGAGTCAAAGGACTAAACAATGTCTTACAAGAGGAAAGTCACCATGAATAGCACTGCTTAACAGTAGAGACAAAGGGTTAAACAATGTCTTAAAAGAGGAAAATCACCCTGAATAGCCCAGCTAAACAGTTTACTATCAATGGAGTCAAAGGGTTAAACAATGTCTTACAAGGGGAAAGGTCACCATGAATAGCACAGCTTAACAGTGGAGACAAAGGGTTAAACAATGTCTTACAAGAGGGAAATCACCCTGAATAGCACAGCGTAATAGTGGAGTCAAAGGGTTACACAATGTCTTACAAGAGGAAAGTCACACTGAATAACACAGCTAAACAATGTACTATCAATGGAGTCAAAGGGTTAAACAATGTCTCATAAGGCCATATAAAATTGATTTCATGATTTCATCCCTGCCCGCTTCCTTTTTTCCCCCCGCCTCCTTTTTTGTCTCGCCCACCGGAGGTGAAGGCCAGACTAAGGGATCCAAATGGCGTCCGTCCGTCGTCCGTCCGTCGTCCGTCGTCCGTCCGTCGTCCGTCGTCCGTCACAAATGTTAAAGTTTACCTGCAAGACTCTCTTTTGACAAATAACTTCACATGGGTTGCTTGGATTACAACCTAACTTGGGTCATAGATGCACTGGGGGTACCTTCATGTTATGGTACCGTTGAAGGTCACAGGATAAGGTCAAAGGTCATTTGAGGTCATACGTTAAAGTTTACCTGCAAGACTCTCTTTTGACAAATAACTTCACATGGGTTGCTTGGATTACAACCTAACTTGGGTCATAGATGCACTGGGGGTACCTTCATGTTATGGTGCCGTTGGAGGTCACAGGATAAGGTCAAAGGTCATTTGAGGTCATACGTTAAAGTTTACCTGCAAGACTCTCTTTTGACAAATAACTTCACATAGGTTGCTTGGATTACAACCTAACTGGGGTCATAGATGCACTGGGGGTACCTTCATTAAATGGTACCGTTGGAGGTCACAGGATAGGCTCAAAGGTCATTTGAGGTCATACGTTAAAGTTTACCTGCAAGACTCTCTTTTGACAAATAACTTCACATGGGTTGCTTGGATTACAACCTAACTTGGGTCACAGATGCACTGGGGGTACCTTCATGTTATGGTACCGTTGGAGGTCACAGGATAAGGTCAAAGGTCATTTGAGGTCATACGTTAAAGTTTACCTGCAAGACTCTCTTTTGACAAATAACTTCATATGGGTTGCTTGGATTACAACCTAACTTGGGTCATAGATGCACTGGGGGTACCTTCATGTTATGGTGCCGTTGGAGGTCACAGGATAAGGTCAAAGGTCATTTGAGGTCATACGTTAAAGTTTACCTGCAAGACTCTCTTCTGACAAATAACTTCACATAGGTTACTTGGATTACAACATAACTTGGGTCATAGATGCACTAGGGGTACCTTCATGTTATGGTGCTGTTGGAGGTCACAGGATAAGGTCAAAGGTCATTTGAGGTCATACGTTAAAGTTTACCTGCAAGACTCTCTTTTGACAAATAACTTCACATAGGTTACTTGGATTACAACCTAACTTGGGTCATAGATGCACTGGGGGTACCTTCATGTTATGGTACCGTTGGAGGTCACAGGATAAGGTCAAAGGTCATTTGAGGTCAGGGATACAATTCTTTCGCGTAGCAACGGAGATCGCGATATTTCTGGTTATTTTCGCAAGTGGGCGAGACACAATATTGCTAATGCCTTGTTTTGATATTTGATGTATTTTCTTTTTATACAGAAAACAACACAAAATTCTACATTATGCATCTTTTTGAACCTTTTCTTCAAATGCGCTGTTCATTATTATTGAACAAACAATCTAAGACTCTAGAAAAAAATTGTAGGTACAGTGATTTTCCGTGTCAAAAAAATGGTCTTTCCCGTTTCAGCAGGTGAAAATGGATATTCCGTTTCCCCATAGACTTTGTGTAGCGGTACATAAAAAAGTGACAATTCCATTTACACAGAAAGTCAATACGAATTAAGTAGCGATGTCAAAATTTGTATCAGCCACTGTACCAACAACTCATTAGAATCCATTCTAATCGGATTAATCGGCGCACAAAAAAGATTTTGACAAACATATTTAACATAAATACATCCTCACCTTTCACATTAATAGCATTTTGTCACGATTAATTAGAATGTTATCGGTAATTTGGGGGGGGGGGGGGGGGGTTGACATCGTTTTGATCAGTCAACGATTTTTGCCTATCCGCCATTTTGGATATCGCAAGATCTTTGAACATAGAGGGCAGCAACACAAGTCCATGTTCAGAGCCGGAATACATACGGTGTGTGCATGTTTTCCATGCGGCCGACCACGGACCGCGCGAGGCCAGGGTGAGGGGTACAATCGAGTGCGCTGGAGTCGAATGCAGTACGTCTGATTATCATGATTGTAGTGAAGTGAGATCGTGTTTTGTGGCCATCTCATCTTTGAGTTTTGTTGAGATTTTGGAGTAATTTATGTTGCTGTTCTGTGTATTTTGAGGAAAAACAAGGTTTCCAATGAAAATTTTTAATATATTATAATTAATGTAGATATACAGCATAAATGTTAAAAAAACAATTACAAAATCAAGACAAAAATGACAATATATTAACAAAATTTAATTTTCTATTTAA
Source organism: Arbacia lixula (assembly GCA_963669155.1). Classification (NCBI taxonomy): domain Eukaryota; kingdom Metazoa; phylum Echinodermata; class Echinoidea; order Arbacioida; family Arbaciidae; genus Arbacia; species Arbacia lixula. Next base: position 810,112 of record OZ022591.1, on the reverse strand, counting down.
GATAAAGGCAACATTTAATATTTAAAAATAAACAAAAAAAGAAGCCTGTTGAAGAAAGCCAAAATTGATATTTTGGGGGCAAATCAAACCACCACAGCAACGTTGGTTGATGTGCATGTATATATTCAAGCGTATTATATACTATTTTTACACGCGGCAGCCATCTTGGGAAAAATATCAAATATCAAATAACATGGTACACCCTCTTCTTTTTCAAAAAATCCGACGATCAACATGTAATCAATTTTACATGGCCTAAGAGAGAAGTCACGCTAAATAGCCCAGCTAAACAGTTTACTATCAATGAAGCCAAAGGGTTAAACAATGTCTTACAAGAGGGAAATCACCCTGAATAGCACAGCATAATAGTGGAGTCAAAGGGTTACACAATGTCTTACAAGAGGAAAGTCACCATGAATAACTGAGCTAGACAGTGGAGTCAAAGGGTTAAACAGTGTCTTACAAGAGGAAAATCACCCTAAATAGCAAAACAAAACAGTGGAGTCAATGGGTTAAACAATGTCTAACAAGAGGAAAGTCACCTTGAATAACACAGCTAAAGAATGGAGTCAAAGGTTTAAACAATGTCTTATAAGAGAGAAGTCACCCTGAACAGCCCAGCTAAACAGTTTACTATCAATGGAGTCAAAGGGTTAAAAAATGTCTGATAAGAAGAAAATCACCCTGAATAGCAAAACAAAACAGTGGAGTCAATGGGTTAAACAATGTGTTACAAGAGGAAAGTCACCTTGAATAGCACAGCTAAACAATGTACTATCAATGGAGTCAAAGGGTTAAACAATGTCTGATAAGAGGGAAGCCATTTTGAATAGCAGAGCTGAACAGTGTAGTTACTCAAGTTTTTTATCTTATTGGGAAATAAGATTATGAAAAAGGTTATCTTCTGTTCAACAGTAAATAAGATTAGGGAAAGAACATTTTCAAAATCTTATGTCACTTTCTGAGCAGCAGTGTGCCGATTTGATTGGCCAATTTCGGGCTCTCGTTTCATGAACTACTGTTGCAACAACATTTATTTCTTGATATCTCACCTGGCTTTTGTTCAAAGTTTCTTCTTACTTCTTCTTTAAAAAGTGCCATCTACTCTCAGTAGTTCAGTCTCTGCATCTTACACATGGATATAAACTAAATATAATAAAGAAGTACTGCCTGCTCGGCAAAACAAATTGTTGGTCTACCTGCTACAAATGTGTTTAAGTGGAACCTGCAGAGTTTCAGTGACTCTGTGCTGAGGAAATGTTGCTCTGTTGAACTTGCATCTATTCTCAGTTTTAAAAATGTGGCATTGGCAAAATGTTTCTTTTTTTCTTTTTTTTTTGGGTGAGACAAAAACATTCCTGACATTATTTGTGTGTATTGCAGGTGCAAAAATGCAACAGTTGCACACATAGAATTAACCCCAGCTGTGCTTAAGAAAGCTATATTCCAGTGCAGAAATTGTGGCATTTCTAAAAATTTCCAGCGAAGAATGAAAGTTTCTAGGCAAGTAGATCTACCCCCAAACAGAGCCAAAAAAGGCTTTCAAAACACCTTGCGCTGCAGGTGATTTTTCTAACATTTTTTTTCAAACATGGCAATGTTTAGCCATGCTCACACAAAACAAATATCTAGCTTGTGTGACTCATACATTCCTCACACCTTTGAATGGCATGTGGCGCATGCACACTACTTTCCAGAACAAAGTTTTGTTGAAATAGCTTGTGAAGTCGCTGCCCTGTAAGCACTAGATTGCAGGTTCAAATCCCGTCTGGTTCCAAGATTTTTCTGACTTGATTTTCCATTCATTTACAGGATGGAGCACACTATCCTTACTAATAGTTGTATGCCTAAAATGTCTTTGTAAAAAGTTTTGTTGGTTTTAAACCAGTGGAAATGGTGGGATGAAACATCGGGATATTTCTATAGTAGAGGCTTTTTTTATAGTGTAAACAAGCCTGTTGTTTGTATTACAGGTGCAAACAAAAATGTGAAAGAGACACCCAACGAGTTTATCTCCTTCTGTGCCCGACAAATTGCTGCTCTATTAGATTTGTGTGATATCAAGGCCAACATGTAACCCTTGTACATCACCAGGTAACCCCTTCAGGACTACTCAAAGCTTTATGCTTTGTTTGCAAAAATCAATTGTTCAAGAATAAAAAAGCATTTCAAATTCATACATAAAAATGTATATGACACCACCTTAATGTTAAAGGTGAGATATTTCATTGGTGTTCGTGAATTCTGATGAGACCATTAAATAAAGATGGGTATGTTATGTGTCAATGTTCAAACAGGCCACTGCATTGATATCAGGAGTTATGAAGATGGATGTCTCAAATTTACAAATACATATAAAAGCATTATAATCAATATAGTGTTAAATGTGAAATATTTCATTTGTAACTTAAAATCTTATGGGACCATTGTTTAAAGATAGGTATGTTGCTTGGCAATGGTTAAACAGGCCACTGGATTGATATTATAAGTTATGAAGAATATAAATTGATGTCTAAATTGTTCATTTGGAGTATTATAAATATAAACAAACCAAATATATGAAATATCACCTTAATGTTAAAAGTGAGATATATGATTTGGATCTTTAGCTCTTCTGGGACCATTGTATAAAGAAAGGTATGTTGAATGCCAATGTTCAGGCCAGTGGGACAAGACTCCCGGAACTAATTCAATTGAGAGTAGTGGTTTGTGTTTAGGAGACTGGTGTGTGTACACATAACCCAATCGACCTTAGAGTAATCATATAATAGCATAATGGCATAATTTGATTGCGGACTGCAGAGTACAGGATAGTTGATACTCACTGATTATAAAAGAGGGATGACAGTGACAGCAATAATGAGATTATTTAATAAAGCAAACATGGATGACATGGTTGCACATTTCCCCTTCTTTCTGAAGGAATTCAGTATCACATGTACGCACACATCTTTCTTCTTTGCAAACAGAAACAATCACTAAAATTCCTACAAATTCCTTCAAATTGTATTGCAAAGTGAATCCTTTAAGAGATATGTTTTTTTTTCTCATTTTAAGTTACTGCCAATAAAGATAGGAATGTCAGAAGAGGTAATTAACCAAATTTTAAGTGACATGAGACAAATTTGCCACCTCTGCCAAGCTATTCATTTGAGGGAATGGGAGTGGGGATAGTTTTATTTCCACACCTCTTTCTGCTGATGCCAAATCAATTGAAAAAATAGATTAATCATGAATAATTGTGAAGCTATCTTTGGAATCTACCACTTTGCAACTAAAGTTGATCACTACAGTAGTCTCTTTCCACTTAAATCTCATCTGTATTTCAAGGTTAAAGGGTTACTAAGTTAGAAAAATAAGTTCCCACTAATCTATGTAAAATTATCCGCTAAAAACGAATTTTACATTTGTTTGCCACATTTAAGTCTTATTTTGACACACCTCCAAGTGACGTCAGAGGAGTCAAATGCCATAAAAGACTTTGATGTTAAACATAGATTGTTTACAAAAATAGACCATTCTTGTAATGTATTCACAACTTTCCCCCTAACTGCGTAGTCATGTGTTATTGCATTCATCTGCATCTTGTCATTCAGATTCAATGGATGGAATGCACTTTGAATCTTTTAGTTGTTGCTACTAGGACAAACCTCGGACAAGATTTGGGGTTCCCATCTGTAACGTATTGTTTGAATGGCGTGAATAAAATTTGCATGCATAACAAGAAAGGTCTATTAGAAATTATTGTTCACTCCTGTACAATCTAAGTTTAACAGCGGAGTCTTTTATGGAATTTGACTCCTGACGTCACTTGGAGGTGTGTGTTCTTTCAAATTTTTGTCAAAATGAGACTTTATTGTGGCAAACAAATGTGAATTTTTTTAGTGGATAATTTTACATAAATTAGGGGGAAGTAATATTTCTAATTTAGTAACCCTTTAAAGGTGAATTAAAATGTCACATATAATATCTAATCAGCTGAAATACTTATGGGAAATCCTTTCAAAGTTTCATAGATTAGAAAGTATCATTTCTAGCTTAATTAAAGTTCCACATAAGAATAAAGGATAATTACATCAAGGGGTACATATATACACTAATATAAAAAAGCAAAGCATTTTGAAAGTATGCTCATGAACAAATTATGTTGCCATTTTGAAGGCTTACCGCTGTTTAAACAATTACTTTTTCTCCAGATTTCACATTGGAAAGAAGGAGGTACTGTGTAATATTAACACATGGGTTGAAATGCTTAAGGTTGTAATCATGCTCACCCTGTTTTGAGTTTTTAATTTTTCCTGAGTTAATACAAGTATTTTCTAATTACTTGATCAGGGAGGGAATCATATTCTTGTCAAACTATTTTTATTTGTCTAAAAACATTTTTAGAAGTCTGTGCATTACAATTCTACATTCTTTGGCTTCCATGTATTAAACATGCAGCTATCTTGCATTATGAGTTTGGCAAGTATTGCTGAGTTTATGTCCTTTTCCTATATTCTGTCAATCATGCTTCATACATGGAGAAGTTTCCATGCAGTAAGCATGACACAGCTCTACCCAGGGCCAAGTTTGTAAACACGATTAGCGTTACCACACATTACTGTGCTACCCCTAGCCCCACATAAATCCCCCATCGTCATCGGAGTTGGCTCAGGGGTATTGCCAGCGCCTCCAAGAATGGATTATCGCATAGAAGTAAATCTCAAGGGGGACAGGAATGGGTTGGACGATGGAGGTGATATTGATCATTGATTTATAATCCAGGAACTTTGTTTCCAATCTGAATAAAGATGAATTAATTTAATTGTCATTTAAGTATCATTTTGATAATCTATTTATTTAAAAAAAAGCTAGATATTGTGGTCTTTTACTCATTGGAAAATGATATCTGCCATGTCCATATGGATTGAGATACCAGCTTCAGAGTAAATATTGATTGAAATTGTGAGGGATTTTCTTCTTCAAACCAAATGTGTTTATGTGGCGATTGCAAAGAGATGCAGTTTTGATATGTTTGGTAGAGCTTAATTGATGTTGCAAGAAGTTTTCTCTGGGAGGGGAGATTTTGGGTGAAAGGTATAGTGAGGTAAGGGTGGAGTGGGGGAGAGGGTAGGGGTGGAGTGGGGGAGAGGGTAGGGGTGGAGTGGGGGAGAGGGTAGGGGTAGAGTGGGGGAGAGGGTAGAGGTGGAGTGGGGGAGAGGGTAGGGGTGGAGTGGGGGAGAGGGTAGGGGTGGAGTGGGGGAGAGGGTAGGGGTGGAGTGGGGGAGAGGGTAGGGGTAGAGTGGGGGAGAGGGTAGAGGTGGAGTGGGGGAGAGGGTAGGGGTGGAGTGGGGGAGAGGGTAGGGGTGGAGTGGGGGAGAGGGTAGGGGTGGAGTGGGGGAGAGGGTAGGGGTAGAGTGGGGGAGAGGGTAGGGGTGGAGTGGGGGAGAGGGTAGAGGTGGAGTGGGGGAGAGGGTAGGGGTAGAGTGGGGGAGAGGGTAGGGGTGGAGTGGGGGAGAGGGTAGAGGTGGAGTGGGGGAGAGGGTAGAGGTGGAGTGGGGAGAGGGTAGGGGTGGGCTTACCTCATTCTTGGTTAGGACCACTGGTTACCATAACACCAATATATTTATGCAATAAGATATGGGGGTGGGGATGCCCCCCCCCCCCTTGGAATCTTGATCTATAATCCATTGGCATATCAGTCTTCTTGGAAAGAGCCGGATTGATTATGATTGAAATAGCATTGATCTCACAATACATTGACCTTATGTGAACTACAATAAGAAATTATGACCAAGGACTTGGCAATGTCTGTGACTACCATCAATGCAAACTTGAGAAGATTAAAGTCACAAGATGTTGATGAATAAGCAGTATTTTGTGATGCACACGTTTTCTATTGAGGTATGGATGAGTGCCAACATATTATCCTTTTCTAACAGATATTGTTATTCACATAGGCTTCACATTTTTGCAAGATATAAAGGTATGATGGAATATATAGTAGCTAATCTGACATGGAATTCGTCAAGACATCTTTTTTTTTTTTACCATAAACAAAGTAATCTGTTTAATACTGTGAGTATACCACTTCACAGTGTGAAAACAAATTATTCAGGCCTTGACAGCCAGACAAAGAAATAATGAATCTAACAGCAATGAATTCAAGGACACTGGAATGTCAATTTGCATGATTTGTTCAGTAATGTCCAGCAGGAGTGCTGTGATATCAAACGGAAATGACAAGTTGGGTATTGATGACCAAAAACTCATCTCTTTGCGTCCGGTGAGGCGCATCCCTTGGGTTGAGGGACAGCTCTTGTCCTTGTAATGTGAGCTGATTCACCGGGCTTTCATTTCTTATCAATTGTTTGCTCATGTTACCGGTTGTCACGAGACAGGAACTACAACATTGGAGAAAATGGGATCTATTTCAATGGCACTGACCACTCACAAGCAACAATAAGGCATGTGATAGAATACCTTGAACCAGAAAGCTAAAAAGCAAGTATAATGTGTTTGGTATGATCTACACACCATTCACTTATACCTGATATATTAACACTACGTGTATGTGTATAGAGATTGGAGGTTGAAAAAACAGGATTCATGTGTGATATGTGATTTCTCAATACAAATTAATGACTTGAATATTTTGTGTGATGAATGTATACCATGAATTGATTGTTGTAAATCTGTATTTGAAGGGTTAGTTTGTGTATGTGCTAAAGAAGTAAAATATAAAGTGAAAGAAGGGCAGAATGACAGATAGGAGGAGTTAGGGATAAAGTGAAGGAAAAAAGAGAGGAAGATAGAGGGAGAGAGAGGGAAAGAGAGAGGGAGGGAGAGAGAGAGAGAGAGAGAGAGAGAGAGGGGGGGGGGAGGGAGAGAGAGAGAGGGAGAGAGAGAGAGGGAGAGAGAGAAAGATGGAGAGAGAGGGAGAGAGAGGGAGAGGGAGAGAGAGCCAGAGACAGAGACAGAGAGAGAGAAAAAGAGACAGGCAAGCACAGTTTTGCAGTCCTTACATCCCGTTGATTGACTTGTCCGGCTGTATTTTCCTCCCTATGAATCACACACAAACTTCTCAGAGTTTCACGTTTTGCTGGTGTTTTTTTTTTTTTTTGCATTTGAAGTCCTGTCCAAATTCATTTATAATATGAAAAGGTGTAAGGCAAGAATTAAGAGAGAAATGACAAATCAGACTTTCACAGCAACAGAACATTTTTGTGATGTATGCAAATGTTATTCATGTCATTCAAACAATACATTACTAATGGAAATCCCAAAGCTTGTCTAAGGTCTGTCCGAGTAGCAACAACTAATAGATTCAGAGTGTGTTCCATTCATCGAAACTATATCACGAAATACAGGTGAATGTAATAACGCATTGCTTCGCAGTTACGGGGGAACATTGTCAATACATTAAGAAAATGGCTAATAGCACATTGACATTTTATGAATGTAAAATATCACACAAATCAGCAGTAGATCTCCTCTGCTGTTCCTGCTCTTGCACTAGTCAACCGTTGCTATGGTATCATCCGCCCTTAACTTGTTTTCATATCGGAAACAAGGGAATTTTGCCACATGTATAAATGTCAGTATGCCATGAGGGTATTGTAAGTTTGCATGCAAAAAGCTTGTTGGTCAATCAGTCATTTACTCAGTCAATGACAGTAAAAGTGAGTAGACTATCTTTTATGGTATTTATATGCCTCTCAAGACAACTGGAAAGTTTGTTACTAGCCATATCTCTCAGACACTTGTCTTGAGACTAGGTGATGTCACTGCTGTCTTGTTGCCTGGGAGTGGTTCCATATCTTATTGAGATCAATTAGACCAGTGATGCTCTTGCACTTTTGCTTCTAGCGTTAGTCTGCTGGTCACATATTCAATAAACCATTTGTTTTACGTATGCAAATTGTATGCATGTCTTTCAAACACTATGAAACTAATGGTAATCCTAAAGCTTGTTCATAGTTTGTCTGAGGAACAACATCTAATGTACTAATAAATACTATTTAGAAAATAGTAAAACTTTCGGAAACACCATGTGGTTGTATTCTTTCACATGGTGTTACCAAAAGTTTTTACTATTTTCTAAATAGTATTTATTAGTACACTCTCACCATGGAAACATTCAAAGAACATTTAACATCTGATGTATTTAGAGTGCATTTTACCAATTGAATCTGAATCACTCAATACAGGTGAATATCATGTGCCTTGCTCCGCAGTTAAGGAGATATTTTTTAATACTGTATGAAAACGGCTTGTTGTGACACTTTCTCTGCTAGTACAACATGCACAGAGAAGAAGTCTGCTTAGTTCAGATCATTGACTGACTGACATAGGTTTGTGCCTGCAAATGTGTTGCCAACGCTCTTGGCTGTTGAGCTCATGGACAAAACTGAGTCGGAAACAACTGTGTCTGGAAAAAAAGAAAAGATTAAGCTCTTTTCCCTTCTTGCTGAGAGTAAGTATTAAAGAGGGTATAGTCTTTGTTTTCAGACTCTGTTGTGTCAATGCACTCAATAGCCTTGAAGCTAGACTAGCAAACATCCTCACTCACCTATGTTAATACAGGCCAGCAGCTGAAAACCACACACATAAACAAGTTACAGGGACTACCCACTCTCCCTCCATAACCAAATATAACCTCCCTGCACTGTGCCAAAGAGAGATTTAAGCATAATGTAATTCCACCCCAAGTCAGATTTCTCAACATTAGGTGGGACTGGCTTACTGCTGGAGCCGGAGTGAGCCTCTCTATGATGAAGTTTGTCCCATGAATTAGACCCGCCATCTCTCACCCAAGATCAAAAGATTTCTCGCCGATATACAGGCTTGCTGAGTGATGGCCACAATGGCTTTCGCCAACGGTGTCCTTGCTACCTTGTAAAGAGAGAGAGATTTTCATGTCATTTTGAGTTTGGCTAGCAGTGATGTTGGGCTTGTTTCCACTGTAAATATGAGCGTGTTCTGTTTAAAGGGAGCAATCTTCTTGCCAATGGTCTTAAATGCATGTATTGTCCATTTTAGAAACTTCCTGACAATCATTTGCCCTCATATGATCCACATTTTGAGTAATTAGTGATTAACTCACAAATCCTTGAAATGTTCGGCCCGAACAATTTGATGATTTGTGATTTAATCACTAATTACTGCAAATGTGGATAGTTTTAGGGCAAATAACTTTCAGCAAGTTTCTAAAACGGTCAATACATGCATTTAAGACCATTGGCAAGACGATTGCTCACGATTACCTTTTGAAGGCCTTTCTGTCTTCCCTTTACAATATACTCCCTTTAAAACAAGTTTGTTTCTTCACATACATTCCAAAAGAGTGCTAGACTCAACACTGTGGTGCTACTGTAAATGTTCAATCAATTAATGGTATTTAATTTACTACAAAGGAAGTATTTAGATATTACCAAGAAAAGGTGTTAATGTTACTATGAATGTTCAATCAATTAATAGTATTTAATTTACTACGAAGAAAGTATTTAGATATTACCAAGAAAAGGTGTTAATGTTACTATGAATGTTCAATCAATTAATGGTATTTAATTTACTACAAAGAACGTGTTTAGATATTACCAAGAAAAGGTGTTAATGTTACTATGAATGTTCAATCAATTAATGGTATTTAATTTACCACAAAGAAAGTATTTAGATATTACCAAGAAAAGGTGTTAATGTTACTATGACTGCTCAATCAATTAATGGTATTTAATTTACTACAAAGAACGTGTTTAGATATTACCAAGAAAAGGTGTTAATGTTACTATGAATGTTCAATCAATTAATGGTATTTAATTTACTACGAAGAAAGTGTTTAGATATTACCAAGAGAAGGTGTTAATATTAGTCTGTCTCGATTTGAACTTAAACACCAACTACTATTAACGTTAGACAGGCAGTGTTAACTATTGTTAACTATGTTCTTAAAGATAAGGTAACCTTTTGCAGGTCAAACAAATTGAATTTACGGTAAATATTTCCCTTGCAATATTAGAACTGGTAAGTTTTAACTAACTTTGAGCGAAATTATATAGAATGATAGATTTCAAGTAGGTTTTGGATGGGTAATGTCATGACTTTTTTTGTCAAAGGGTTTCTCTTCCTTTAATGTGTATATATCAGCCATGGTGATATGCCAATTATGACAGAAGAACTTGTAGAATTTAAGGGTGTGAAGTGTAGTGTGTGTGTGTTGCGTGTTGTGATGTGATGTTGTGATACACTGACACTGATCACACGCCATAAACTCAATTTTTAACTTACAAGGAAGCAGGTTTGTACGATAATAAAAGTCATGATAAATTGTATTCCCTTTTCGTTTGTTTATTGATATATGAATGAAGCAATGACTGTGCACGTGCAAGTGCAGTCATGCGAAGAAGAAATATGAGTATTGCACGAATGATATTAAATTGGCCAATAAAACATGTACATGAATAAATGTGATGGACTACAATGCTTACGTAAAGTCCAGTGAAATGAATGGCGATGACGAAAGAAGGGGCTCTCGCGAAGGATGATGATGCGGAGACTTAGTGGCGGAAACGCGACTTCGTAAACGTGGCTGAAGAGCCGTGAAGATCGCGATGTCGACGCTGCACGCTTGCGGTGGTGATCGCGGACGAGAAGAGAAGAGAAGCGAAGTGAAGTGAAGATGAATGGCGCTCGGGAACAAAACAGTGGTGTCGGAGGCCAGAGAAGAAAGGTGAGGCGCTCGGGGACGAAGCAGTGAGTCGCTTGACGTCGGGGCCGAGGTAGAAAGGATGAGACGAGCCGGTATACCGACGTAGAGCAGTGAGGTCGCCGTAGACGTCGTGGTATAGGCCGTCCTTTGAAGATTCAGAGTTACGGTGAGTTGAACTTCTGAATGAAAGCTGCCGAAGCGATGGACTGGCCGGACTGACAGCTCCCAGTGGTAAATCTAGCCATGTCGGTGTCGATTGCAACGCACCACTGGAAAACTGCCAGCCCGCCGGACACGGCAGGAAAAGAGTAGAAGCGCCGTAAGGCGTTGGAGACTTCTCGTGTCCGAGGAGATGTGTGCCGACTCAATCAAGGTGTATATTGAGAGTGAGGAATAAGACTGGAGAGCGCTGGTGGCCAGTGCGAATCAGCGTGATGGTGAACAAAGAACGGTGTCGTTCACGTGGTATCGATGCGCGGTTGGTTGAACAACATGAATGGATGGTTTGTAATGGAAAGAGAACTAGGGGCAAAATATATGGATGGCAATACTGAGAGAGCTAGTAGTTAACGAACAAAGAAAGAGTGGCTGTATAGAGTCACTACAAACTCATTCATAATGGTCAAAATGAAATTAATATCAATGCAGAAACCATAATTTAGAGAGACTGATGTACAACTTTTGGGGGAAATCCACTGATAATCCAGGGGGTGTTGAATATCTATTGGTCAGGAGATAATCTCTTTGTGGTTTGTTATCTGGTTTGTGGTTGTTTGGGCTAGTTTTCATGGCTGGATCATGATTACAAGTTTGCAGTATGTAGTGTGAGTCGATTTGAAACCCAACGCTGGTGTTGAGCAACCAGACATCACCAATCGTAGCAGAGAGCTAGTCTTTGAATCCTCATAGACTACTCCCCAGACTGACTGCCAAGTAGCTGCTTTCACCATAAGCCACACAGAGAGCTCCCACACTGATCAGGGTAATACCCTTAAACCATGATCGGGTGAAGACTTGCCAAGAGAGGGAGGGCTTTCCCCAGTTGCACCGCATTGGGATTTGATTTCTGGCGGTCGCACTCCTGTCAAAAGTTGGCCCGTCTTATTACCGTGAGACAATGGTAAGTGATACTCCCACCATGGATGAGTCTTATCATTGAAGACGAGCGAACCTCTGTTCTGAATTCTTATTAAGACCGCTACATGCTTATGAATACTAATACACTCTGTCAACCCCCCCCCCCCCTCACACTCAGGTCATGAAAGATTAACACACATCATTTCCAGCAGCTAACGGTGCTGATCGCAGGGATCTCGTCATGGTACAAATTGAAACGTGAATGAGAGCCTGTGATGGAAAGCTCTTTGGTAATGTTACATAGATATTGAATTGGAGAGACAGAAGAAAATGTGCCTAGTCCTTACATCCAGACTGTAGTTGTTGGTGCCCTTGCAGGGGCAGGGAAAATAGCAGACCACCTTCTACTGCCTAAAACCTAGTCTAATTTCTCCAGTTGTCCCACGATATATTGCTCAGCGACATCCAGATTTTGTTTGTAGTCATGTCCACTTGCAGGTTTAATACATTAGTACACTAGACAGTAAGCAAGCATGACTGTAAACAGAATAGATATGTGGCTGCCCATTGCACCGTGAAACGACTTTTCATTATGTAGTGTGGAGAATTGAGTTGTGGACTGTCCTACCCCCCCTCCCCCTCATCCTCTGCCCCCTAACCACCCCCCCCCCCATCTCAAGTACATTCCATTCCTGGACATCATTTTAATTTGACTTGACCCCACATTACTCCAAGCTGATCGGGGATCATTGATGGCTCATGTCCTACTTACCCTACCCCCCACCCTCCATCCCCTAACCCCCCATCTCAGGTACATTCCATTCCTGGACATCATTTTAATTTGACTTGACCCCACATTACTCCAAGCTCATCAGGGATCATTAATGGTTCATCATGATGCCACTTAGCCAGATAATTGTCATCAATCAGTGTCGATCAAGATGTCAATCGAGGTCACCGCGGACAGTAATTATACTTGACCAATTTCCCTGCAATTGTCCAGCTGTGGTCAGCAGTTGACCTTCGCTAGGATCGCATTTTTCATAAGTTCAGTTGTGTTGATATGGAACTAAATGAAAGTGTAGTGATATATGATTACTTAAATTGGACTGTACAATGCCAAACTCTGTAACTTCATACACGAAAAGAACCAGTAAAAATTGGCAATCAAAATATTAAAACGCATAAGCTGATACAAGCCAGTGTTGAAGCCATGTTTGTTCAGATACACTCTCAGTATGAAAGCTCATAGGTTTTTGGTACATGGAAAATGAGATGGATTTGTATCAAAGCCAAATGCTTGTTAAGGACATTTTCTTTCCCCCTGTGTTCTCCTATCCACATTTCTCTTTGTGATTTCTACATCTTGTTCATGCAGATCTGCATTGATCCCCCTTTCTGAAAACCTTGAGATTATCAACGTGTGCATGCCTTGATATATCTTGCATATGAACGTATATCCATACATGTAAAGTGAGTGCATAACACAGTGGAAATGGATAAGATATCATACAAATTTGGAAGTAAGCAGCAACATAAGTTATGAGAAGCCGTAAAACCCGCAACAAAATGTTAATGAAAGATAGGAAAAATAGAGCAATATTTCTGCCTCATCGTCTACTCAGGTTTCCACACACACAAAAAAAACATTTACTGTTGCTGGTATCATGCCTGGTAAAACCAGGCAGACCATGGAGACAAAACGACACTTATCCTGCTTGTAAGCTAAACCCTGTTATAGTCCCATAGGTAATAAATTGTGTTATAATGGACATGGGACTATCAATAGTTGGCAAAGAGAGGGCTAAGATATATTGTATTGTTCAAAGGCAATGCTAGGCTCATTTACGCTGTAAAACATGATGTCTACAAAGAGTAGAGTCAAGAGAATACAAAACTGCAATAAAATACCGTACTATTTTCTGGTGTTTTGATCTTGATTATGTGAAGACAGGTGACGCCATATTAACCCACTTCTCCTGCTCTCAATTTTTATGAATGGGTTGGTGTTGAAATACATGTTGGGCATGACTGTGTCTATTATAGGATCTCATAACTTTTTATAGCCTCTATTTCACCAACATCAAGCTGATTGTATTAAGATGATTCAGTTTTATTCCCTAATGATACATCATTTTGACCTAGAAAGAGGTAATTGCAGGGCTGGTTTAGCCTTTTCTTAAATGTATATGGTAGAAGTGTTCATATTTACAGGCTGTGATGGTAAAACCAATCTGCCATCATTCTGGATTTTGTTGGAATCTGAACAATTTTATAACTTCTGAGATAATTCCTTCCTGGTATCATAAAATCAAACAAGATATGGAATATGGAAGTGGTGTTGTCATATGAGCATGTTGTCATGACAATTGGCTCTAAACAAACTCACTCTAGTGAGAGGTTAAGCGGTCCGATGTTGTCTATCGGGCCAGTGTCGGGCATTCCCAATTACAGTCCCCGTTGTGATCACTGCTGCTTGCTCTATACGCATTGTTTAGAACCAGTTGTCTTGACAATAAAGCTCAAATGACGTCACACTTCAGTACTCTATAGAGTTTGGGTCCCATAGTCTTTTCCACTTCCACCTCTTACCTGTAGCTCTGTAACTAAGCCACTAAAATATTATCAAAAAGAGTACCAAAGTGTAACATCATATGAGCATGTTGTCAAGACAACTGTTTCTAAACAGAGAAAACAGCTGTGATCATAGCGGAACTCTCATTGTGAGTGCCCGACACTGGCCCGCTAGTCAATGTCAGACCAGTGAAACTCTCACTTAAGTGATGTTGTTTAGAACCAGCAACCTGTACAACAATGGATATGATGACACCATATCGGTACCTTATCAGTGACACCTAGGGAGTGTTTATCAACTCTTTTTTTGGTAGAATTAAGGTTTCCAAACGCATTAAAAAAAAAAAATGTAAATGCGTTTCAGGGAGTTGATAAACGCAAAGCTCTTTTGATTATGGGGTTTGGAAAGCTGTTTTGAAACATGCAAATTTGTGCGATCCTAAGCGCGTTTAAAGAAGCGAGATAAACACAAAGCTGTTTTGAAACGACTTTAAACCACATGTTTCTATAAACACATCAATCGCACACTATTGTACTACAATGCACGCGTAACGGCGCAGTAGAGCTGCGCAGTGACAAGGCCGGGCGATCGAGTTGATAAACGCACCATTTTTTTAAACGCGCTTAGAAACCAGTTTGGAAACGCGTTCGTAAATGCCTTTGGAAACGCGTTTAAATTTCTGAAACGTTGATGAACATGGCCCTATATACATCACACAGGGCAGGACTTGTCTGGCACTGAAAGAGTTAACCCAAACCTATATCGGATTCTTGTAATGGTTCGTGTGCCAGTAGTAGCACGCTTCTGTCAAGAACTAATAAGAGAAATCCAGGAAGGCTTTCTTGATCCTATGACCTTTTCTGACATTTCTTCATGACATTTCTGTTGTGACTGAGATTTACACTCTGAGGCCATCTTCATTAGGCTCATGTTCACAAACATCGCACTATTCCTGATTCAGGAAATTGGCCCGATAGCAAGATTTGTCTATTTGCCTGATGAAGACATTTGGGAAAAATATTGTATTTTCCAAACTATTCTTCTAGTCCCTAGAGTGCAGGGCCCAATATGAGATCCATTTTCATCAGGCTAAAAGCACTTTGGGAGAGTTCTTGAATTTGCTCAACTTACAAGATTTGAATGGCACGATGACCTTGTATACTGCATTGTGCAGCTTGGGGATAGCACTTTTTAGGTGGTCTGTCGTACACAGACAGATCACCTTCTAATTTTGTCTGAACCTTCTTTCTTCTTCTTCTTCTTCTTTTAACTTTTATTCCATACCCCCCTCTTTTTGTGTCTCTATATCTCAAAAATGCATGTGTCATGTCTTATCATATTTTTACCATGTATAGGTATACATGAGAACTTGGCAAATGAAAATTTTCAAGGTCATGGCATAACCATGACGTCATCTACGAGCAATTTAATAAAAACCTATTAACTGATATATCTCTAGAACTGATTATCTAGAGCTCATGAAAATTGACATGCATAGAGTTAATGATAGGACAATTAATTTCAATGAATAAAAATGCACGCATACGTTAGTGCAATGACGCGCGAGCAAAATTTAAAAATGCTCCAAATCGATTAAAATTTGTTTTGCATATGTTTCAGGCCATTTCCAGCATTTAAAAAATGTGCCATACAGACCAACGTATACTTGTCCACAAGTGTGGCTCGTTGTACTTGTTTCCGGCTTAAGCTGAAGCTGCAGTATGGCAACTTTTAAGCCCTGTCTTATAAAGAGTTGTGATTGCGATTGATATCAATTGTAACCCTGTACGTTAGAGACAGGGGATCGGACTTGTGATCAATTCAGATCATTTCCAACTCTACATAAGACAAAGTCCAGGCTATTTTCCTGGAGCACTCTGATCGGAATGTTTTATAAGTTCATTCTAGTGAAGACCCAGCCCTGATACGTAGCCTGTTTAGATTCATTGGCAGCCAGTCATGGGATGAACGTTTTGTTTGACCTAGGGGCTGTTTGATGTCTATAGGGGTGTCTTCATTAGCCCGATGTGGGCGAAATAGCGAGCTTGTTCTGATCGGGTTAGCTAGCCAGATCACGAAGTAGCTAGCTATTTGCATCTTCTTTAGCCAGATCATGCAAAAGAGCGAGCTATTTGGTCGAGAAAATTTCCCAAGAAATCTTGGGCTAGATTGATCTAGCTCGAGCTAGTTCGCGAACTAGCTCGAGCTAGCTCGGAGCGTCTTCATTAGCCTGAAAATTTTTCGATCCTGGCATGCATCAGCGCCCACGAGTCATTGTTTACGTAATAGGTTTTTACACGTGCGTGAATGCGAGCTCACAACCGAAGCCATGCGGTCATGGCCTATTCCCGTCGCACACTGCTGGTATGTGAGAAACTCGGGATAATTTATGCAACCCGAGCTCGAGCTTACGTATCCCGAGTTTCGAGCTAATGAAGACGCGATCGCAACTTCAGGCTAGTTCCCCAGATCAGAAAAATAGCTCGCTATTTCGTCTGATCAGGCTAATGAAGATGCACCTATTGATACTGAAATACCATACAGCCAGGCATTCGTCCTTGGAAGGTGCTGATTGGCCCTGTGATGCATTATCTCTAGGCGCTTTTACACCCCTTGGTTTTGGGCTGTCTACTGGAACGGTCAGAATCATCAATTCCTAGGATCTATATCAACCGTTTTACTTCTATTTCAGAGTGCAGATATTTCCCACTCATCTTTCATCCACGTAGCTTTATACTGCAGCCTGGCTTTAATGCTATTGGGCATTTCAAACCAAACTAAAAGGGTCTGGCTACAAAGGACTTGACATCCTCCATTTCTTCTTGTGTGCAACAGCTTGGAATTGAGGCTAACAGCTTTACTGATCTGTGCTTGATTATAGTGTCTAATTCTTTGTTCATTTCCAATTGTAGGAGAGGAATGGGAAGGAAGATTATCTGTGTAGACTATGATAAGTAAAGTTGATTGATTGAAAGGATAGATATTTACTTGTAATGTGAATCTATATTCATACAAAGCAGTAGAATGATGCTCTGGTTTAAGTAGATTAGCTGTTGCTATGTTAGGCAAACACAGGCTAGCTTGTTCACTCTTGTTTGGAGAAGAAGGAAGGTTGGTAAAGTAGTCTTTGTAGGGGTAGCATATCATAGTAGCTGTATTGCAGTGTCAAAATTTACCCTTTTCTGCTTGCGTGACAAATTTTTCTGATTTGTATTTAGAGGAAGTTTTCAGGGACACTTTTGCAGGAAATTGCAGAGACCATCCTTTACCCTTGACAAGAGCATCCCTTGTATTTCGTAGAACTTTGAAATATGTGGAAGTATTACATAACATGTTAATTTCTTGCCCTTTTGAATCATATAACTTTGAGATTGTCATTTTCAGAGTGACGCTAGAGACAGGAATATATGACTGACCTCGCAGGTGCCTTGTTAATATTGGTCATCTCACATTTGGCGATGTAATCTTCTGATAAAAAGCTGGGACCGCAAGGATTAAATATTGTGGCTATGCTCAAAGAGGAAATTTTTTTTAAAAGGGAAATACAGAAAAGGAGAGAGATTAAACTAGATGACACTCACAAAGTTATGATGTTTTTGAAAATCGAAAGTACATGTCCTGAAAGTTTGCATTTTCAAAAGGATAATCTGGATTTGCAAAAAAATGCACATCTCTGCTTTTGAGTATAGATACACAAGTCCTAATTCTCATTAAAGTAGTGGTTTCTCATATAAAATAATCTTTATTACAGAAAGCTTTTGATATTTTGATGGAGAAAATGGCAACTTTCTTTGAATGAGTAAAGTGTCTTTCCTTTGTTGACCTGTATGTGGCAGATTCTGCCTGAGGTAGCTGTCACTCCGTCCAGAGTCTCCGCAAAGTGAACCCCATGACAGATAGAGGGCGGACTAGTGCCTCGTAGGACCATGAAAGTTAAATGAGCAATCCTTTTGAGGAAATTTTCAAAATAAATAGTTTAAGTGTCCTTTGACCTCCATGATTTTCACACATTTTACCTTTGCTTGAATCAAGGGCAATACAATATAAAATTTGAAGAAAAAGTAACAAGACTTCAATAAAGTCATAATTGGAGATTGCATCATATTTCCAAGGCAATGGGTCATAAATATGCATCCTTATGGGGGAAGGGGAGAGAAGGGGAGGGAAGGGGAGGGAAGGGGAGGGAAGGGGAGGGAAGGGGAGGGAAGGGGAGGGAAGGGGAGGGAAGGGGAGGGGAGGGAAGGGGAGGGGAGGGAGGGGAGGGGAGGGGAGGGGAGGGGAGGGGAGGGGAGGGGAGGGGAGGGGAGGGGAGGGGAGGGGAGGGAGGGGAGGGAGGGGAGGGGAGGGGAGGGGAGGGAGGGGAGGGGAGGGGAGGGGAGGGGAGGGGAGGGGAGGGGAGGGGAGGGGAGGGGAGGGGAGGGGAGGGGAGGGGAGGGGAGGGGAGGGGAGGGGAAGGGGAGGGGAGGGGAGGGAGGGGAGGGGAGGGGAGGGGAGGGGAGGGGAGGGGAGGGGAGGGGAGGGGAGGGGAGGGGAGGGGGGAGGGGAGGGGAGGGGAGGGGAGGGGAGGGGAGCAGTATTGTCTCAAGGTAATTTGTCCATCAATGGCTATTTTCTAAACTACCTTCTTTCTCCTTTCTTATCTCTATTTTTTAATCCCTCTTTACAATTTTGACGGCTTCCTGCAGATCGTTCATCACCTCCTTCCACTGGTCAATGTTTATTTTTGGCCTTCATCTTTCTCCTCCTCTTATCATGTAATAAGAAAAAATCCTTTTCAGGGGCTATCTGGCAAAATTTAACTCAATCATGTGAGTGAGTTTTGACTTGATATTAGAGCTGAGGTCATTGAAACTGCCCAGTCACTGAGGGGTAGTTGTCTTCTCTCTTGATCAGTTGCACTCCTTCTGTTCTTCATCAGCCTTACTGCATCATATTCAGAGGAAGAAGAGACAGAGAGAGAGAGAGAGAGAGGGACAGAGGGGAGAGGAAAGGCAGAAGAGAGAGAGAGAGAGAGAGAGAGAGAGAGAGAGGGAGAGAGAGAGAGGGAGTGAGACATAGACAGAGAGAGACATAGGCAGAGAGAGAGAGAGAGAGGGAGTGAGAGAGAGACAAAGAGAGACATAGACAGAGAGAGAGAGAGAGAGAGAGAGAGGGGGAGGGAGATAGATCGGGAGGTGGAGAGGGGAGAGGGAAAGAGAGGGAGGTGATATTAAAGCTGGTGATTATATAAGCTTTGTAATATACTTGGCAACAATTGAACAAACAAATAAAAAAAGGTATAGACCTTACCGTCTTTTCTTCTGTTTCCATTCATTAAACAAAAGTTTTTAATACCAACAACAATAGTTTTGTATATGGGTAATAAAAAGGCATTACATAGAGTGTACTTCACATTCCTTTGTGGTTCCTTTCATTACCCATCTTCACCTTCTCTAGCATAATGAAAGAATACAACCACATGGTTTTACCACAAGTGTAAGTATCATTAGTAGTATTCATACAGTCTAGACCTATTCAACATGTTTTCTTCCTGCCCATTGTTATTTTATGTCCTTTACTCTATTGAAATAATGGTTTGGTCTTGAACTCAGCTTGATCCCTGCATGTGTGTTAAGTGAGTGGTATCACTGGTACATACATAGACATGAGTTCTTGAAACATATGGTATACATGTTGTCATTTATCATGCCTAGGCTAGCATGCTGCTGTATATTTCCAGGGTACCTATTCATCGTCTACTAAGTGTAGATTTCTAACAGAAGTCCACCAACTTGTGTCAGATTCTGGTATTTATTTGGATTAAAGTAGTATTTTAGAACAGTGCTTAATAGTTTTAATGTACTTACTGTAATTGCACTGTATCACAGTTGAATACCATCTGTAAGGTCAGTAGCAGTGCAGAAATAGTTATGTCTAGTATATTGTTGCAAAACTGCCGATCCTTTGAATAGGAAAATTAATAGAGGAATAGAAGAGAGATATTTAGACGAAGAAACATAGACGACTAGAATATATGTGATATTAAATTAATCTACAAACAATTAACTTGCGTTTATTTACAGATATTTACATAGTCACCGTTACAGGTTAGACATTTGCCTTCTCAAAACTACACTACGCCACACCAAATAGTTACAGAACACACATGCTACCAACATACCCCACAACTCCAGGCACTCAGCTCCATCGCAAACGCGTCCACCCTGCACACAGAGTCAGCAGCATCTCCTCGTACCTCAAAAATCCCCTTCCCCCAGACCAAAACTTTGTGCTGACCAAGCACATGGTCATGGGGCTAGTCTGCCCCCGCAGACCCTATTATTTCTGTAACATTGCCCCCTCCTTAAATTTGAACGTCCCGTTCAACACTAATCTTTTAATCAGGTGTACTACGTAAGGCTTCGTAACTAGTACACTTAGATAAGCATATGAGTTACTAACAAATTATTAACCTAAAATAACATAACGGATTATATGATTTCTGAACACAGAATTCGGACATACTAATCACTATTTTTATCTGCTGACAGCCATTTACCCCGTCATTATGCAACATCAGTACCATTTACAAACTGACGGCCACCCCTTCGAAATATGTGGTTGACCTTACCACACGTATCGAGCATATACGGTCATGGCATAGAATTATCACCTGTAAAAAAAAAAACACGTAATCTACAACCAAACTATAGCACTACAATTTTAAAGGTAAGTGTCACTCATTCTAGTGTTGTACGTACACGACTGGAAATACCACAAGAGTAAACACAATCATAAACTTATTACAACCATACTTTTCTAATCGTCACGAGGTAACAGGCACTCTTTTTTGTTTTTACCTCCACACAGCCGTTCAATGCCCTTACATCCGTACAATCTCTTATATTCTGCTATGTCTTCTTGAACCTGATTTACAAATCCGTATACCGTAACAGACATGTGGGTATGCATAACGTCGTCAGAACACGAGGTTCCGAACCACTACCGAGTGGTGCGATATCATCTAACAACAAAATGACACTTCATTTTAACAAACATAAACAAAAACCAAAAAAAAAAACCAATGATAATAAGGTTAAATGCAATAACCATTCATTATAGGGCATGTTACTTAATTTCACGATCTGTACAACATAATATCTTAACCTTCAGAACAACAGCAACAAAAATGCCAGTGTTAGTTGCCAAAATTCACAACAAATGAAATTCTTCTCGTCATTATTGCTACCCCTGGTAACAATGTCTGAGATACAAAATCCTCGGACCACATACATGTGTAGCTTTTTCACACAGCGACACATTAATTTGAGTTGCCAATACAACCCATACTCCAAGGAACCAACACTGCATTTCTTTCCTGAGTGGTACACATTATTCAATCTAGCGTGACAGCGTGAAACATTTCAGCTAATCGCAAAATGAGCTAGAATCAAAACAAACAAACAAAATGTATCACATAAATACAAATGAGAAACAAATTTGAAGTTATTCAAAATCACTGAACCAACTAAGTGAGTCCAAGTCTAAGTCGCGATATCGACCACACATTGAATCATGCTGCTTAACAATACTCTAGCACTAAATTTCTCCAGTTATGCTCCTACATGTAGTAGATTATCGCTAGTCCAATCGCGATTGGCTATCTAAAGTCCATGGGTAGTGTGGAATTATCGTCAGTTCAATCGCGATTTGCTATCTAACGTCCATGGGCAGTCTGTAATTATCATCAATTCAATCGCGATTTGCTATCTAACGTCCATGGGCAGTCTGTAATCGATATCCGAGTGAATCTAGATAATACACAATTCCAAACGGGAGTTCTCTAACCTCATGGCGTCGCTTTCCACAGACACGTCACTTTTAAATCATTGACGACTGGGCGATGTAGCTACCTCAGTTATGAAGGACGAAAATGGGCGTGACTTGTTGCACAGAGCGTCCAATACGCCGACAAAGCACATTTTATTAACCTTCTGCTCGGTGACTTGGCTCCCTGCTGCACGCTTAGACGTTTCGCTCTGCCTGCAGCGTGTTCGCGACTCTGGGCCGCCCTGGTACCTGAACGCGGTTTCTGCGTGTCGGCTTTCATCTGGCTGTCTGCTCACATCCAAGACGACGAAGTATCAATGGACGCAACTGTCCCGGCACCCGATCCTTTCTAGATAGCCGGAGATGACGACATTGCTGCGCTCGTCCGTTAGTCTGCCTTGTGTGTCTGAATCAGCGCGTCTCGCAGGATCCTCAGGTGATGGCGTATCTGCTTGAGTAGTATCTTCTGGCTGTTTTACTACGCTGCGCCGTCTATGCCAAACTGCAGCATATAAAGGGGAACTACGGAGGAGCAAGCAGGTTGTTAAAACATGGCATTCATGCAACTACATTGGTTGTGGCACCTTAACCTGATAAACGTTACCAACCAAACTACTTATTTCACAGATAAGCTACCTCGTCCCTCCACTGATATTTCCCAACAAAACCGTGCTGTATCCCTGCCTAAGCAGGTATGTACTCTCAAGCACTCTAGCTCTGCTAGGTAGGAAAACCAGTAAAGTTCAGGATGTAACCGAAACAAAAATAAATGAGCTATCACCCTACATAATTCATCTTTACGCCGTTCAGGACCAACACTACAAGGAAAGAGCTTCCCACCTAGTTCCAACCCTACCTCTCTGGAGGCTTTCTCTCTGCCCGTGTTTCCTCTTTCAACTCAAATGCGGGATCTACCGTCTCTCTTGCTGCCTCTTTCCACTCAACTAAGGGGTCTACCGTCTCTCTTGCCGCCTCTTTCCACTCAACTACGGGATCTACCGTCTCTCTTGCTGCCTCTTTCCACTCAACTACGTGATCTACTGTCTCTCTTGCTGCCTCTTTCCACTCAACTACGGGATCTACCGTCTCTCTTGCTGCCTCTTTCCACTCAACTACGGGATCTACCGTCTCTCTTGCTGCCTCTTTCCACTCAACTACGGGGTCTACCGTCTCTCTTGCTGCCTCTTTCCACTCAACTACGGGATCTACTCTCTCTCTTGCTGCCTCTTGTAACTCAAGGAATGGATCCACCATCTCTCTTGCTGCATCTTGCAACTCAAGGAATGGATCTACCGTCTCTCTTGCTGCCTCTTGCAACTCAAGGAATGGATCCACCGTCTCTCTTGTTGCCTCTTGCAACTCAAGCAATGGATCCACCGTCTCTCTTGCTGCCTCTTGCAACTCAAGGAATGGATCCACTGTCTCTCTTGTTGCCTCTTGCAACTCAAGGAATGGACCCACCGTCTCTCTTGCTGCCTCTTGCAACTCAAGGAATGGATCTACTGTCTCTCTTGCTGCCTCTTGCAACTCAAGGAATGGATCCACCGTCTCTCTTGTTGCCTCTTGCAACTCAAGCAATGGATCCACCGTCTCTCTTGCTGCCTCTTGCAACTCAAGGAATGGATCCACCGTCTCTCTTGCTGCGTCTTGCAACTCAAGGAATGGACCCACCGTCTCTCTTGCTGCCTCTTGCAACTCAAGCAATGGATCCACCGTCTCTCTTGCTGCCTTTTGCAACTCAAGCAATGGATCCACCATCTCTCTTGCTGCGTCTTGCAACTCAAGGAATGGATCCACCGTCTCTCTTGCTGCCTCTTGCAACTCAAACAATGGATCTACCGTCTCTCTCGCTGCCTCTTGGGATACAGGAGGGAGTTGTCGGGGAGACGCCACAGGTTTAAAACGAGGCGCTGGGATAGGCGGGGCGAGCGCCGTCGGTGGTGGCATTAAGCGATCCAGCCTACCCATAATCTCCGCCTGATTTTGCTCTGTCCTTCGAGCAAAAGAAAAGAATGCTTCCACCAAGGCCCCGAAGCCTTTTTGTGCAGCGCGCCCGCGCCTCTTTCCTCGAGCTGATCCCATGACAACTCTGAACAGGGTCTGCAAACTGAGACTAACACAATGCCCCAAAACTTTCTCTCAGGTGCATGCAGTCCCTTATCATCTTCCCCCTGGTTCTCTGGTCACGCTGTGCCCATACACACACTGAGCACCCCATCGTCTACACACACACCCTGTGCATAACACTAGTACGCAACACACTACACGTACAAAGGGCTGTGCATGCATGCTGCATTGCTGCATGGACATTATACGTACTGACCCTCCTCCTGCCTAGCACTGATTTGACAAAGGCACTGTAACAACGGTTTCTCATGATTCTAAACCAAATATCCCGCTAATAAAACCAAATTTCCTATCCCACTCCTGACACCAATGTTGCAAAACTGCCGATCCTTTGAATAGGAAAATTAATAGAGGAATAGAAGAGAGATATTTAGACGAAGAAACATAGACGACTAGAATATATGTGATATTAAATTAATCTACAAACAATTAACTTGCGTTTATTTACAGATATTTACATAGTCACCGTTACAGGTTAGACATTTGCCTTCTCAAAACTACACTACGCCACACCAAATAGTTACAGAACACACATGCTACCAACATACCCCACAACTCCAGGCACTCAGCTCCATCGCAAACGCGTCCACCCTGCACACAGAGTCAGCAGCATCTCCTCGTACCTCAAAAATCCCCTTCCCCCAGACCAAAACTTTGTGCTGACCAAGCACATGGTCATGGGGCTAGTCTGCCCCCGCAGACCCTATTATTTCTCTAACAATATCATTAGCTGTTATATTATATTCCTTTTTTAATCTGACTGGTGAAATAAACCAGTTTTTCTTAGATATGGAGTGTTCTTTATTACTTAGCCAGTTAAAGATCTGGTTATAGAACTACATATTTTCAGGCATATATTTGTCTATCCTGCACAAGCAGTTGAATTTGTGTTTTTATATACCCACTCTAGTACAGAAAAGCATTATTGAAATGATAAATGTAAAATGTAAGAATCTATGATGTGTATGTGCATTGTGGGGTCACAGTGAAGATACGTTAGGGGGCCAGATTCAAATCTATATTCCACAATGCCTTAAGAATTTTGATGAGAGTTGTTTGTAAGAGTTCATTTTGGAAAAAACAAGCTTTTCTAATTTCTGGGAGGTATGAACCAGAATTGCAATGCTCATAATTGCACCCTGTACAGTAACATTTTGTTCAAAGCAGCGAAAAAGAAGAGCAATTACTTTTCTCAACATTTCCTTCCAGCATTTTTAAAATCAGATCCAAGAAGTTAATTAGAACTAGAACAGCCATTGGGTACATTTCATTGTAACTAATCAATACCCTCATATCTCTCCTCTTTATATATATTTTTCCCATTTCTGTGATATTATCATTTTGCTCCCCCGAACAAAGAGCCAAAAACCGGCAGGAGAAATCTGAGCTGTGAGTGGTACGTGCTTTTTTGATCTCTGCGATCCAGCAATCTCCTTGACTCGTCTGCTCAGCTGCTGGCACGTTTCAGTGAAAGTGGATCCTAATCTGATTGGGACGTCCCACCAGGTGTAAATGGGGTCAGTGGGAAGGAACTAGTCAAGGAGGGGCCCTTTCACATGTGCAGATTAATTTGGTTGAAGAGCCAAATGATTTCTATGCCAAAAAACCCTTGATTATGTTATTTTTTTCTCCTAATGTTTACTTCAATTCAGGATTTGAATTTTTTTCCTATTTGAACTTTAAACATGAAGTTAGTGTGACCAAAGTTGAGTTCATCTGAGTTATGATTAATTAATCATAGAATTTGTTTTATAAACATAATAATTATTGGTGTGTGTATCTTCCAAGCATAAATGTAAACTTTTACTGAATGATTGCCATTATCATACTTTGTTTCATTATCACAGAAACAATACCCAGGGCTCACAAGTTTAGTTTAGTTTGTGGACCTTTGCATGCCATAGTATTGGCCGTTTAAAAAAATTAATCCATGGCTGCGTTTATGCTCAATTTACGAAGGCAGTATGAGTGTTTGAAAAACACTCATCCAAAACGCATTTCATGGGGGCGCTGTTTATGCTCACCTTTTTTGGGCTAGAAAGAGAGCCAATTTGTACTGCACATGTGTGTGCTACGTTGACCTGGGAGGATAGATCAAATTCAGGGGCATGCTTTTGTTGAATTGAAGTTGAATTACATGAAAGAACCTACAAACATTTGTGACGTGGACAAATTTCTGCGCGAACTGGAAAAGCGTAAAAAAAATGTCTTTGTAAGTGATGTCGTGTTTATGCTCCCGTGTGTGAACCGTGTACAAATCTGAAATACACATTTTTTGAGCATTTTAGATCGGCATTTAAACTAGAGGAAGCATAGACGCAAACCTGATTTAAACTAACGCCTTTAAAAAGCCTGATTCTGAAGTTGAGCATAAACCACCCGTGTGAATGTGGTTGATGTAGATGTGGTTGGATAGCCCTGTACATCCATTCATCGTCTAGACAGGGACTTTCTACGATAGCTGGCTTCCAAATATACCCTGGCTTGTGGAGTTTACACATCTCACCCAACCACAAAGCATGCATGGAGTGTTGTATTTCAGGAAGAAAACTTGGGTGGGAGGGGAAAACAGGTGAGATCCCTCGGGTCTGTTCATACTAAAGGTTTAAAACGCTTTGTCAGGGCATTGGTCCATGGTCAGGGGATGCTCAACATTGGGAGCATTCACACTAGGGAGTACTATTGAAGGATTAAAGCAGAGAGCGAATAGAGTGTTGTGTTTCAGGAAGAAAGCTTGGGTGGGAGGGGAAAACAGGTGAGATCCCTTGGGTCTGTTCATACTAAAGGTTTACAACGCTTTTTCAGAGGATGCTCAGCACTGGGAGCATTCACACTGGAGAGTACTATTGAAGGATTAAAGCAGAGAGTGAATAGAGTGTTTCAGGAAGAAAGCTTGGGTGGGAGGGGAAAACAGGTGAGATCCCTGGGGTCTGTTCATACTAAAGGTTTAAAACGCTTTGTCAGGGCATTGGTCCATGGTCAGGGGATGCTCAACATTGGGAGCATTCACACTAGGGAGTACTATTGAAGGATTAAAGCAGAGAGTGAATAGAGTGTTGTGTTTCAGGAAGAAAGCTTGAGTGGGAGGGGAAATGGGTGAGATCCCACAGGTTTTGTTCACACGCGCAGGTATTTAATGCCTCGTGTGGGGACGCTCGCCATTGGGGAGTTCTTTTTCTGGAGAGGGGGGTGTAAGAATCGAAGCAGAGAGTGAATAGAGTAATGTATTTCAGGAAGAAAACATAGATCAGTGTGTATAACGGATGAGCTCTCTGGGGAACATTCATACATGTATGCATGTGTATACGATGCTTTCTGTAGGGGCATTCATATTTCAATGTTGCTCAAAATACAGAACAATATTTATGGATGGTGTATAAGTATTAAAACAAAAAGAAACTGAAGTGTTTCAGGGAGTACTAGTAGTCTATAACAGAAAACATATATACTCCCTAGGGTGTATTCATTCAGGTTAACTTTGTCTTGGGATGGATTTTAAAATTGGGGAACTTCCCATTGGGGATTAATATTTCTGGAGGAGGGGTATAAGAGCTGTAACAAAACGCAGATGGAGTGTTATGCTTCAGGAAGAACCTGTGTTTTATAGCAGAAAACCTTTTAACACTCTGGGGAACTTTCATATACACTGGTATACAAGACTTTGTCTGGAGGAATTTACATTGGGGCCTGCGTTTCTTGATGTCCGGTGAAATATATGGAGGGTGTCAGATTAGAAACAAAGAGCAAATGGAGGGTTGTGTTTCAAAGACAGAAAATGTAGCTTCTGGCAGAAAACAGGTGACTTCCCTAGGGTGTGTTCTGACACATGTATACAACGCTAGGTCAGGAAAGCTGGAAAGGGGAAGGTTGATTTAAAAACTGAAATAATAAAGCAATATTTTGAGATTTGTTACTCAAGAAGTTGTCTGGGGACATCAACATCAAGTGCTAGGTTTCCTGAGATTGTAAGGAGAGAGTGGGAAAGGGGATTTAAGAGTGGGCATGATAAGGCCTAAGTGATCGAGATCTGCTTCTTAATAGTTTAGTGAGTATTTGAAAAGTATTGAAACTGTCACGAACAGAGAAATTAATGTCCTTATCATACTCTGAATGATCAAAAGCTTGAAGCACTTGTAATGAATTGCTAGCTGTGCTCAATTACTGCAAGCAATAATCATTGGGCATCAATCATATGACTTTGTGTAACTGACAGCTAGCAGTATGAAAGACTTGTTAACAATTGATAGAACGAGATATAAAGTATTCATTGTCAGGTTAATTATTCATTTGTTGTATGTCGGCAAGCGTAGCGTGCATTACCAATAATAATGAGGGCTATATTCATAAGGGTGATGAATGGCTCTCTTGTTACATTAATTTATTTAGTGCATCATGATATCTGTCTTTTCATACAATTAGATTACAATTTATTTATTGAATTCATCTTTCAAGTAATATCAAACATGGAGAGAAAATAACTATTCTACCTTTAAGTCTAGAATAAAGATCTCTCCTTTGATTGGTTGAGATAGAGGATTGTCATTTTGTTTATGACTTGTCTGACAAGATTGATTTATTAAATATAACCAATTAGTGACAAAAATGCCTACTAATTCCAAGGTTGATGAGCAATTATGAAGTAATTGATTGATCCTGTAATACCTGTAAAGATGGGCAGTAACAAAATCATAAATCAAGCCAATAACAATCAAACTTAATCAGCCTTTTTGACACCTTTAACTACACATTTGTGAGTAGCAGGTGGTATTATAGCTCGATGGAGAACTCGTCTTTTTATCATCTTTTTGGTGGTTGGAACATCACATATATGCATTTCTCTTTCACAAAGTTAATCAGTTAATTTCATTACAAGTAAATTTGTCAAATTACAAATTGTTTTCAATTTTAAACTAGTGAAAGTATGAATCGTAGTAGGTACCAGGATTAAACCACAAGTTTCAACAAGCGGAGATGTTCTACTTTTGAATATATTTGAAAGCATCATCGCAGGCGATGAGGGGAGGAGAAATGAGTTTATTGCTCTTTTGACCACCTATCTTGTCTCGATCTGTTTCTAAGTGGTTTGGTCCCCCGTGATACCAAGAGGAAGGGAAATAGATGGGAATATAATTCATCATGGTGCTGTAATCACACAGAAACCAAAACTACTCTTGCCACATTACATGTTGGGCTATTGTCTGCAGCAGCTAGCCTGGTTTCCAGGCTTTTGAATAATATTAATAAATTCTATAATCACTTATACGGTATGGATTGGGTCTGTCTGAGGTAGACTAATCGCTGGCAGTCATTCACTACCTCGTGGGATGGACCAGAGGATGAGGAGACTAGTCTTGTTGTGCTAGACACAACATTTTATTTGTTGTTGGATTTTATTTATTTATTTCCATATACAACTAAAAATGTACTTTTGAAATAAAGAGCATAAATATAGAGAGCATTAGAATGGAACAATCATAAGCAAAGCTTGAAAATAAAACCCAATAACATATTTGGAACAACTTTTTATGAAGTTTTCATCGTGATTTAAGTGATATAAGTGATTTGTTAAGCAACATAATTAGATTAGTTTAGATTAGAACTTGCTAACAGCCTGGAACAAGACTAATGTAGAGGTGTTTAAACTCTTGTCTAACTCCTACCCATAGCGGCATACCTATCAATCATAAGGATAGAGAGATAGACATTGAAGGATGGCGATAAAATGGATTTTGGGTCCCTTTACAGTCTAGAACTCAGGAAACCGAGATTGGTATCCAAGGCGATGCCTAAACACTTTTGTTTTGGGTGATTTTGAGCTTTGATTTCTTACAGCCCTGGTGGCATGGAGTCCTTCCAATGACCTACTGTATTAGTCTATCAGCCCTGAGTTGGTCAAACATGCTAGCTTTACTGATCTGGGTATAAGTGCAAAAAAAAAAAATCTGAAGTAGTTTACTATGTTGTTTAATGTTGTACTAATGTGACATTTGGTGGGAAAACCACTAACTTCATAAAAAAGCAAATCTGATTAAATTAGGTCACTAAAAATGGACCGTGTTAATGTTTGGCCTGGTAATCTAATGTATAGTTTGTTTTAGGCTGTTGAGGATGTGGTTTCACAGTAGTTTGCAAAAATAAAAATAGTCTTTCAGCATGTCTGAAGCAATGCATCTGAATACATTGGCACACGAGAGGCAAGTCTGTATAATCTTGCCAGTACTTACAGACTCATGTTATGTAACAGTGTCTTTAACATATAAGTCTGTTTTATAGTTTTACATATTTTGGCTGATGGAGCAATTTTGTGTTATGTTATTAATGTTATGATCATTGTGTTAAAGAGGGGAGGGGGTAGAACGGGGGGGGGGGGGGGGGGGGACGTAACCTTAGGTTATTGTAATTCATAGGTAAGATTAATTTGTCATAGATATGTATATTTTTGTATTAATAGTGTTATACATAGCCGACAAACCAACCATTTAATTCCATATACCATATCGGGCTGAATAATCTTGTCAAGCCATTGAGCTTTTATTTTCAGTCCATTTTCCAATCTATTAAACTATGAAATACTGTACCATGTACATAATGTATTACACTTTGTAAAACTAAACTTCAAATGTATTGATTTTGTTACCATGATTACCCATATTGTACAATGTACTATTGTTTATATTGGAAATAAATTTTATCTTGAATCTTGAATCTTGAATTTTGAATAATAAAAATTGATTCTTATAAAGCATATAAAACATAGTGATGAAACATGTCCCCATGTGCTGGTAGTTCTGGTCATTGATCTGTTTTATATGAAGAGGGCTAGCAAATAGTGCCATTCAAGAACATGGCCGATACAGAAAGTACATTGCAGGTCCCCTTTGAGAGTCGCTCATGAATATCTTATGGAAGAGTTGATGCGTCCCAGGGGTATGTAATGTGTAGACATTATGTAATATTCACATATCAATTGACTGACTCCCAGAGTGATGATTATGTCCTGGCAAACATTCATTACAGCACATCCTGAATAGATAACATTGATGATGTAACCTTGCTTTCAGGCTGTTGGACAAATTTAATCCAAACTTTCATATGAAAATATGGTCTAGTTTTAAGACTAATTCCTCCTCTCCATCTGGTCAATTGCACAAAAGCTGTAACAGAGCTCAATAGCAATTAGTCTTCTTAAGTCCGACTTATTCATATAATCTATACTCTTTGTTTGATGGTTTAAACTTTTGATGAGAAAAGTCTTGAGGTTGGCATACAGGCTAGATGGTGATGAATGTCTACGTGAAGGAGACACATTCATGGTTGAGCAGTGCGGTTCTTCATTATGGGGGGACGTGCATGATGGGGAATTCAACAAAGTCTACCCTAGTCTTTCACATTCACAATGTTAGAGCTCGCATTTGAACCACCCGGCTTTCTAGGCTGTTAGCAATAAGTAAAACAAAATGTAATCATCTGCGTCTTGAGGGATATGGAGGATGACTAATTCCACTAAACCTACCCGGGGTCACATTCGCAATGTTGGCCCTCGCATTGGAAGTAGCTTGGTTTCCAGGGGCCATAGGCCCGATTTACACCAAAAGGCCGCCCCGATGCCCGAGGCCCTCAATTGTGTGCATTTACACCAAGCTTTTAGGCCGGCCTCGGGCCCGCCCGAAGCTTGGTGTAAATGCAAAGGAGGCCCGAGGCCGGCCCCGATTTGAGGCCTCCTTTCTTAACCTCGCCGCACCTTTTACACTGCATTTAGGCCGGACCGAGGCCTCCTTTCCATTTACACCGCATTTAGGCCAGCCTCGGGCCAGCCCGAGACCACCTCCAGAGGTGGCCCCAAATCGGGTCCGGCCTCGGGCCTCCTTTGCATTTACACCAAGCTTTAGGCCGCCGGCCTTTTAGCTTGTTGTAAATGGGGTCATATTCATGAAACCAAACTGAGCCTAGTTAGTAACTTACAGTATATGCATTTGTAGTAATTTATTAGAGAACTGAACCTTCACGAATATGGCTCCTGGATGTTGGACATTTATCATCCAAACTGTGCAATCACAGACATAGCCTGGATTACAAATGAGTTCATGTAAAGTAGGCTAATTTTTGTCTACCTCTGGTCTTGTTTGTGCATCATGTGGGATGAACTAGGAGAAGAGGAGAATTCATTTTGTTAGTGGCAGACCTATATGTACCTCTTTTTATTTGGGATTTCAAATGTCAAACTGTTTGGAAATCAGGCCAATCTGCAGAAAAAGCTGAGACCATGATGTGTGAAACGTGACTAGCAATCAAATGAGAGTTCTTCCATGGTTCCAGCTTACATTCCGAATGAGGAAAATACCATGATTGGAATCATATTTGTTTAGTACCACTTTTACTCTTTTTTTTTTATCAAATACCACCAGGCTTTGGGCACCTGAATTTACTAATGATCTGTAAACAATGATCATAACTTCATGGTTGCACTTTCTCTACAAATTTTTGCCAAAAAGTACCACTTGTGTGTTTATACTATAATCATCTGTAATATTGCCAGGAATAGTGACTGTTAAATCAGTTGTGTACAGGGTATAATTTGAAGTTTGTTCATTACCTGCAAATTTCTAAAAAACTATTTATTTATTTATTTATTTTTTTTTTACATATTTTGGTGTAACAATTACACAAAAGTGCTAATGAAGTAAAGTCAATGACATGTATACTTCATGAACTTGGACATGAAGACACTATGACCCCATTTACACCCAGCTAAAAGGCCGGCCTAAAGCTTGGTGTAAATGCACACAATTGAGGGCCTCTGTCCTCCAATTAAGGCCAGCCCGAAACCAGCCCGGTGTAAATCGGGCCTATGATCTGCAGACACTATGAGTCTTTTTTGCTGGTCATTGTATACAAAATAACCAGCATGCTAGGGACTTGAATACCAAGGAAGATCTAGACCGGGCTTACCGTCAGGCCCTGGTATTTCTCACGACCAAGAATAGCTTATCTCCCTGACAAGAGACATCCTGAATAAGTCCAACAATGACTTTGACCTTCCTTCACCCCCTTCTTCCTGTATAACCGCTACTCCTCAGACATTGCACTTTCGTAAAAATGGTCTCTATCCCCAAAAGTGCAATGACCTCTCATCCAGGGAGCCAATTTTCAGAGGATTGTGAAGATTTGCTCAGTGTTTTTGCTGCGCGCTTAAGTGGCCATTTATTCGTGAGCGGTCTGTTCAGTGTAATTGATATTGATATAACATGCATGGGAGTGTTTGTGGGACGCAAAGGTAAATGGTAGTCATAATATTCCTGCCACTGCTGCTACTACCCATTATGCTGGTACAAATAATCATTTTACGACTACTATCACTGCTAAGATTACTACTCAGTATTACCACCACTAACTACACCACCGCTACCACCACTATTGCTAGTACTAGTACTAGTACTAGTTTCTAGTATCTCCTACTGCAAACAATAACACCAGCATTAATGGCAACAACAAATTAGGTTAATAGTAGTGATTCTAATAATGGTCAGAATGATGATGATGATATTGATGATATTGATTTCAGTTAAGTTAATGGTAACTGTAGGTAACCTTTTGACATTTTCTTCTTTTCCTTCTTGCAGGCTTTGTCATCAACTTATTCAGACCTATTATTTTATTTACTTCAAAATATTAAGTCCAAACATAAAGGGAAAAAACTTGATAAAACAATACAAAGAATATAGAAAATATTCTGAAATCTGTATGCCAGTTTTTGTCGCAAATAATGCCCACAAATGTCATTGAGCAAAACCTTTATGTGGGTAAATTAGTAAAATGCTCAAATCTGATGCCTAATAACTTTCATCAAAGAACTGATTAGGCATAAAAAGGATCATAGGAGCACAAAAATAACATCTTCAAGGAAACCCGACTCTAAGGTACTCTGGAATAATGTCTAATTTGAAGGACAATTTGCTCATAATTTGTGAAGATATGATATCCCCTGTATTCCAGCTTTTCTTCTGGGCGCTGCGGCCAAAGGCAAACCAAAATGAGATGGCAAAGAGAGACCCTGCCGACTCCAATTTGTAAGCACCCCCTAATCTGCTTACACACCATCTGTCCAGGCCACAAATCAGATTAAAACGAGTGTCTGTCCCTACGCTTCAATCCCTCGTCCGAAGGGATGGTTTCCATGGTGATTGGTAAACTATCGCATTCTTGCTCCCCCGGTACAAAGACACCTGCGAAATCTGGCCCCTCGAATTTGATTTTGAATTCATTGGGAAGTGTGAAGATGGGGCAGATTGATATAATGTGTAAATTTGATAAGCCTCTCGGTTCAATGCCGCATAGGTGTGTGGGTTTGATGCTTTGTTGGGCTTTCATTTAGTGTTCTTTTCTTTATTCCTTGTCATTCTTTCTCTCTTTTTTTTTTTTGCTCTCTCCCTTCGCCCTCTTCTTTATCCATTCTCTATCCCCCCTCTCTCTCCCTCTATATATATAGCTATAAATACTATCTATTTTTCTCCCTCTCCCTTCTCTCCCTCCCCCCCTCTCTCCCCCCTCCCCCCCCCCCTCTCTCTCTCTCTCTCTCTCTCTCTCTCTCTCCTCTCTCTCTCTCTCCTCTCTCTCTCTCTCTCTCTCCTTCTCTCTCTCTCTCTTCATCTCTCTCTCTCCCCCCTCTCTCTTCCTCTCACTCTCTCTCGCTCTCTCTCTCTCTCTCTCTCTCTCTCTGTCAAATTATCTCTTCTCTATCCTTCTTGCTCGCTCTTCCTTCCCCGATATTAGATTTTGTATATTTTGAGTGTTTGGATTGTTTTTGTGGTTAAAGTAATATTTTAGCTGAAATGTTCTTCACTTCCTATTCAAGCAAAGGATCCTCAAAGTTACTGAAGTGAAACAAAAAAATCATACTCATTTTAAGATGAATCTATTTTGGTATTAAAACAACTTTGAGATGCATAGTTTCACAAATGTTATCAAGCGTGAAGAAATGCAAGTGTCTGATTGGTGCGTGTCTCTTGAGAGCAATTCAAATTGAATAACATGAGAAATCAGTGTAATGTAACACCTGTCATATTGTCTTGACAGCTTTCATGGTTAGTGAACAAATACATTTTCAATCCTGGCAGAGTTACGAATGTGATAGAGGAGGGATATGACAGAGGTGTACTGATTGTATAAATTTATTTTGAATGAAAAATAAATGCATTATTTTGAGAAGTTATTGTACTATTCTAGAGTGTCACTGACTACTGAGAATATTGAACCTGTTAGTGTCAATCTTTTTATCTTTATCCTTAAAGTGTCTGTATTCTTTCTGAAGAATTCATAGAATGTTTATGTTATCAGACAATGCATGTCTAGCGATGGGTATGATACGCCATCTCTTCCTCTTGATCATGTGTCACTCTTTGTCTTTCTCTCTTTCTCTTTCCCTCTGTCTTCTTCTTCTGGGATATTCACCCTTATCTCTATCTCTCATTCTCTGTTTTTCTCTTTGTCTCTTTTTTTTTCTCTTACTCTCACTCTCTCATGTTCATGTCTTTCTCCTTCATCACTTGAGAGGCTTAGATTGTCATATATGTGACTGTGACTGTGACTGCGACTGCGACTGCGACTGCGACTGCGACTGCGACTGCGACTGCGACTGCGACTGCGACTGCGACTGTGACTGTGATTGTGACTGTGACTGTGACTGTCCTATCATAACATCCAGGTGGAATTGCTTAAAAATGCATCATACTTTTCAGAGCAGCTGTCAGTGACAAATCACAGTCAGACACAATCATGGCAATCTTAAACTCTCTCCTTTATCTCTTCGAACCACCCCCTATATTGTAACCCCTCACTGATAACATAGCAATTTACCCTCCTATCTCTCTCTCTCTCTCTACTTCTCTCTCTCTCCTATTACAGTGATTGGTGAGTGAGGAGGCAGAGGAGGAGGATGGGAATGTGATAAGAAGAAGAGGACCAGACTGCGCAATCTCATCTCCAGGGAGCAACCAAAGATCCTGAGTGATGAAGTGGATTCAGTGATGCTGTCGTCAAGGCGAGGGAGGAGAGAAAGAGATTAGATGCCAGAGTAATGAAGTGTATGTAACTGAAATGCAGATCAGTGTACCAGCCATCAAGCGTTGTGTGTTTCAGCGGTGCGTGGATCAAGCCAGGCGTAATTAGAGAGCCATCACCGCTTGGTCATTGGAGGGGGATTGTCTGTATGGCGAGTGAGGGAAGCGAGAAGAGATAATCATGGAGGAGGCTGAGGCTGAAGGGGTTAAAGAGACCAAGATGTTGGGTGGAAACGGGGTTGCTAGGGAGTTAGGGAACGATGCGGGAAGCGAGAGCTTGAGTTTGGAGGATGGAGATGATAAGATGAATGGGAACGAGGAAGGTGGTGATAGGGAGGAGGCGCGGTCATCACTAGGGAGGGCTACCTCCCAGCCCCGGCAACGCCCGCGGCTGATGAGCTTTGAGGAGGCGGTTGCTGGGGAAACGATGGCACGGTGCCTAGCGGACTTGACGCAGCGTTCCAGGCACCAGGCGAATCACGTCAGAGGCCGGCAGCAGCAGCAGCAGCCAGCTTACGGACGATCTTTCAGCTACGTCTCGGCAAACTCCTCGGGGGACAACTCCACTAATGCTATCAATAGGGGGCGTTCTAACACCCCGAACGTGGCCGTGGGACGTCGGATGCTTGCCTTGACCCCACAGCTGGGCCGCGCCAGCAACTCACAAGAGTTTGTCAACGACAAGAGGATATTCCGTCAAATCAGCGAGCCAGCGATGCTCACATATTATATGAATGAGGATGGAGTGCAGCAAAACCTGAACCGCAGTAGAAGCAATAATACCGGATTCACTAGCGAGGGGCTGGATGCAACGGTCAGTGGGAGCTGTAATGCCATCAACCGCCACCGGCATTCGAGCCCACATCCAAACAGACGCATCGCGGCATCTTCACGGTCAATGTCATACAGCGAGCAGACCAACTCAGTCAATGACAACGTGCTTGGCACGAATGCGCTGAACCACTCTCACTCAGAGCCCAAGCTGCGTGATTCCCCGC
Organism: Arbacia lixula; assembly: GCA_963669155.1. Taxonomy (NCBI): domain Eukaryota; kingdom Metazoa; phylum Echinodermata; class Echinoidea; order Arbacioida; family Arbaciidae; genus Arbacia; species Arbacia lixula. Next base: position 772,780 of record OZ022591.1, on the reverse strand, counting down.
GGCTGATTGTGGTGGACATCCCTATCGACTCCGACCCGGCCGTTGCCACCGGTAGAGCAGCGCCGGCCGTGCACGGTAATAACTCCAATGTCACTGAGATGAATCGTGCCTCGCCAGATGGCTTGCCCCTTAATGACAACCGCTCTCCGCTAATTGCAGCAGCAGACCTGAAGGTGAGACGGGGCCTCAGCAGTGTTGATCACACGGCTCGCTCGCCCACCACCACCAGTTCGTCTGCTTGTACATGCAAGCCTGTCAGTCAGGAGGAGATCTGGACCAAGCGCCAGGACTTCGTGCCCCCGAATGGAGCCGGCGTGCCGGGGAGAGGACTAGCTAGCAGCCCGGGTAACCCTAAGTGCAATTCTGGGAGGGGGAGCGTTGGGTTGGCTCAGCGGGGAGGCAGCCTGTGCGATGACAGAGTAGATAACAGAGTCCTGAATGCACCCCTGAGTAGGGCAATGGAATCACCGGGGGATAATTTGATTTGTACAACAGAGAGTGGAATGAATGGAATGTACCATGAGGAGGAGGAGGGGGGTGAGTGTGGGGCATTTGAGTCCATGGAGCATACAACAGATAGCGAGACATGTGATAGCTCCTCAGTGGATAGCCGCAGTGAGTTGATGAGCGGTGAGCGCAGCACTCATGCTTTCACCATGCGCAGCACAGCCATGGAGTGCCGGAGCGCACCACTCCTCCGCAAGCAAGTCAGTTTCGATCTGTCCCTCACCTTTTTCGACGATGACCTCACAAATGGGCGCGTGGGTCAGTCGCCAGACGCGGCAGGGAAATCGTCGCCATGGTTCAAGCGGCTGCGGCGGCCGGTGCGGAGCCGCAGCGAGGGTCGCGTAGATGGATCCTCGCTAGACGACGTCTTTGAAGAAGAAGAAGCACGCCCTAAATCCGGTACCCTCCCACGGAATATTGGATCTACCCTCTTTAACGAGGACCCACCCATCGATGTCCCGGACTCGGGGAAGTTCTTCAATGGCGGGAAGCCCAAGTCCAGCACCTTGCCCGCCTCGTACCGCGCTCTACCTCCAAAGAAGACCAGCATCATGCAGCCGGACTTCTTCATCCGCAAGAATGAGAAGTACCCAAAGTCTCGTAAGAAGCAAGAGCAGCATGGGAAGGTGACGACCCACAAGCAGCGCTCTCACTCTGACATCAATCCTTACAGCTGCCAGAAGCCGGAGAAACGCACCTCCATCATCGTCGAGGAGGAAGACCTGGTATCCATGGCAACTCTTCCTGCTGGAGGAGGAGGAGGAGGGGGGAAGAAGCCGTTTTCGGGGCTGAGGAGGATGCTGTCCCGGGAAACCATCCAGGCGCGACCAGGGGCTAGCAAGGCCCTGAGGAAGCGCAGTAAGAGTGAGTCGGTGATGCTGGTGCCACTTGGAGACTGCCGCGTCTGCGGCTTCAGGGTGGAGAGAGGCTGCGAGGTCGCCATGCCGACGGAGGAAGTCATCCACAAGCAGTGCTTCAAGTGTGTCAAGTAAGATTTTACAATTATTCTTGTTTTCTTATCAATTTACCTAAGCTTCCAAGGAAGCATGGGAGTATGTTGCTATGGATACCTCCAGAGATCATATGAAACATGAGTTGATTATGGTGTATCAGTATCTTGAGAAATGCATACAGATTGTGAAATGTAGTTACATTTTTTACATGAATGCTGCAGAGTACCTTTCATACATTTTATCAAAGTTGGAACCTCAAGGTATGATGAGTATAATTCTGATGTTTAATAACAAATTACAAAGTTTATCGTGAATGATTCTTGATTTCAGATATTGATTTATTGCTTCAATAAATGGTGAAATATAACGCTCAAACATGAATACATGTTTGAAAAAATTCTGCAGCCTTTTAAAGAGAGAGAGAAAGGGGGGGGGGGGGGGTAGAGAATCAGAGAGCGAGGGAGAGAAGAAGAGGGAGGCTGTTGGAAGTAAGGATGCAGTGTTTTGATTTTCTGTGTATATTTAATGCTGTCAGGTGAAATACAAGTCACCATTCAATATCAACAATCACTGCACACACTGTAGCAAGTGTAGTGATTTAAAGGGATCATATACTCTGTTTGAGGGCTGTTCTACAGTCCAATAGTCAAATAACACCAACTCATAAAATTTAAAGATGATCAACCATTAATGAGAGTATTTCTCAAGGTTGTGACCAGCTTTCAAATTGGTACCTCAAGCGACTGTCATATGATGTTCCTTGATAGAAGGAGGGTGTTTTCAGATCACTCTCAAACGAACAAACCAAACAGTAATTTTCTGGACTATATGTTGTGTATCAGCTCTTCAGTGTGATATCAGGGGAGTGGTGAATTACACTTGCTTAGAAGTTGCCTTTACCAAAGTTATTAACTCCTTCTCTGCCAGACTCCATACTGCCCTATGGGAGTGGTGTGTATTACCAGTGCAAAAATGCCTCAATGGTGCATTAAGAGTTAACAGTGCTCACTCTTACAACAAAGCGTGTAAGAAGTAGTTCTAATAATTGATGTGAAAGTGTGTTTGCTTGTTCATAAGTGGCAGTTTTTTATTTACCTTGAGTACAGACCCAATGGGCAATATTTATATCTTATGATTAAAGAAGGAATGATTGAAAGTTTTAAAACATAGTGTTTCAAACTAACTTCTTTTTGCATTGTTTATATGCTCTTGTGAGAGTATGATATGACTATCCTTAAAAGTGTACTGGAATTTTCAAAGTGATTTAAATTAGGTTTGTGCTTGATTGCAAATGCAGTATGATGCCATCCCTTTAAAGATGCATTCTTATACCGGAACCTTTCATATACCACACAGAGCCTATATGCCTGCATCATCAGTAATGAATTTCTGCACACCACACATGCTAAGCTCATCAGCAGCCGTGTAGCTGTAATATGATTGGGAGGATATTGGCTGTGCTGGTAATAGGAATGATGTAGGGCCAGCGCTTGCTGTCATTCAATTTGAACCCACTAGGAGGCAAGAGTATATTTAGAATTACACTGATTTATATTTCTATATATCTGTTTGTAGCTTTAATCCTTTGTTTGCCCGACATCATGGCACTATATGTGATTTCTGTGTATTATTTGTGAATGTGGCACACCTATTTGAATATCAATCAATCAATAAATGTTTATTAGAAATGACTTATTGATAGTAATCAATAGATAGATCAGAAAAAAGAATTCTTCTGTAAGGGAAGCAATGGTGTTGCACATGTCCATCAGTATAAAGATACAAAGAATGAGAACTGCTGGGTTTGCAAGATACTTATAAACATACAATGACATACTTTGTCTCCCATTGCCCTCTTCTCCAAAACTCTCAAAAGGATAAGAACCCCCCCCCCCCCCAAGTATTTGGCCCAACAAAAGCATTAAAAAATCCTCTAGATTGACTCTTTACGAGCCATGATAATGTGTTTGTGACAGGAATACACATGAAGCATGATATGTTTCTGGGAAAGTGTTAAAAGGGTTACAATAAAATAGAGAAGATGAAAGGTAAACTAGGTGTAGGATATCAGAGAAAAATTGGCAAAGAAAAGGAATACAAACAAAAACATCAAAAGATTCAAACAAAAATGGGGGGATCAAGGACATTGAGAAGTATTTTAAGTGAATGAAAGTAGGTGAAAGTTATTAATATGGTTTAAATGATCATTCACAAGTCTTGCAAATTCTTAACTCTCTCTTCCTCGCCCTCTGTCTGCCGTTTCTTTCCTCCCTCCTTTCTCCATAATTTCCCCTAAGTCCATCTCTCTCTTTTCTTATCCCTTTGTAAGTCTGAGAGTGTTTCCATGTATCATATAATTTCATTAAGATGGTGAAATAGATATGCTACTTTGACAATGCTTAAGATACTGCCCCCTCTCTCACTTCCCATGTTTCTCTTCATTTCCATCATCCACATTCTTCCTTAGCCAATCCCAATACATTTGCAAAGTGTATTGCTGCCCTCTCTTGGCCAGCTAGGAGGAGGCTAGGAGAGGGTAAACCTCAAGCAGGGCTGGATTGATTGCTGCAGGAATCTTGCTATTGATTGATGCTCCTCTCTCCCTGATGTAGCTCAGGGTAAAATATTTACATTGAGGACTTGGCTCTCCATCAAGTCAAGGGAGAAGGATACAGGAGAGAGATGTATAGATATAGATAGGGTGGGAGAGAGGGAGAGAGAGAGAGAGAGAGAGAGAGAGAGAGAGAGAGAGAGAGACAGACAGACAGACAGAGAGAGAGGGAGGGAGAGATACAGGAAGAGACAAAAGGAAGGGGGGGGGGGAAGAGAGAGAGGAGAGAGGGGTGTGTGTGTATGGGGTGGGGGGGGGGGGGATAGAAGAGATATATTGTTACATTACCATTACATAATTGTACAGAAAATCATGATGAATTCATCTCTGTCATATTTCTCAAATGAAAGAATGGTTACAACACTTTAGATTTAAACATACAACATCAAAAGGTAGCACAAGCTTGTCCACATTTATGACATAGCATATGTGGCGTAACTTCTTGATTCAATTTATAAGGGGATGAATAGAACATATTCTTAGAATAAGGGTGTGGTAAGAAAGAGAAGGAGAGTCAAAGAACTGAAGGGAAGGGAGAGGGGGGGGTGGAAGTTGCTAGAGAAGAAAAAGGGTGGAAAGAGGCAGGGGCAGAGAGGGCGGAGAGAGAAGAAGAAAGGAACAGGCAATTACAAGGGATGACATATGTTTTCAGCTTAAGATCTATTGTTGCTTAAAAGTCTCCCATCCAAAATCAATGAGGATTACAAGACAAGGGGAGATTGATTAAACCTTGTGCTTTAAAGGGCTTGCTGTAGTGAGTTCCAAACAGATCCTGAATGTGAAATGACTATTCCATCAGGTTTATAAATGTACTTTACATGTCTTTTCCAGAAGTCATGTTTGTTCATGAATGAGCATTCAAATATAAAGTTAATCAATATTTTCCATCAAAAGTGCACTTCTTCCCTTCTTATCTTTTCTAGTTTTTGTCATGGAGTCTGTCAGACCACTCGCTGCTTCTCCCTCATGCCCCTGATTTACTTTCTGTTTCAGTCTCTGTCTCTGCCAATATCGCTGTCTCTGTTAGTCTGTTTATCTTCATCACTCTCTGTTTGTCTATCTCGCTCTTTCTCTTTCTCTGTATCTCATCCCCCTATCTCTCTTTTTCTCTCTCTACTCTCTCTCTCTCTCTCTCTCTCTATCTCTCTCTCTCCCCGCCCCTCTCTCTCTCTCTCTCTCTCTCTTTCTCTCTCTCTTTCTCTCTCTCTTTCTCTCTCTCTTTCTCTCTCTCTTTCTCTCTCTCTCTCATTCCCTAACCTTTATATGATTTTTCTTCCCTCTCTTAATCCATGTTCCCTCTCTCTGTCTTTGTTCTTGTATTTCTTTATGTTACTAGTTCTCCTTCTTTCACTCTCCCCATCCTATCCCCTCTACCCTTCATCTTTCCATTTCACAGCATTGCTCTCCTTTCTGTTTTCTTCTTGCTTTTTTATATTTTCCATCACTTTCCTCTCTAGTTTTCATCTTCCACTCCCACCTTGCACCCCTCTAACCCTCCACCATCCCATGGCCTGAGGGCAGAAACTAGGCTAATACCCCAATATTTGGTGGATTACGCACCCCTTGTTGGTAAACACACCCCTCCTGTTGACCCACCCCACCCCCCTGACTTCACTAAAACCTATTGATTTGGTATCGAATCGCCCATTTCCTTGCTGCTCTTGTAGTTGACCATCCTTCTTCCTATTGATCCATCTCCCCTGCCATCACTCCAGCCCATCCATCGCTGGATTACGTGGCCAGGCTCACCTTTCTAAACAGAGCAATCGATTACAGAGATCAGGTTTGAGACCTGCCTGCTATTAAAGTTCTTGGCAAGGTTCAGCAGCATATTACATATATTTACCAACCCCTTGTCACCCATCTTGTTCTATTCAATCACATGACATATTTTTCTGAAATTTCACTCTTTATTTCTCACACCACCTCCTCAAAATTAGGACTAAATTACCTGACATGACGTTTTATGCCATTACAATCCCTCATTCATAGATTTTTTTGAAATTTTGAAGATGATTGACAAGTATTACATATCACACTTTCTATAAAATTCATCAAATATATATTGAAAATACTGCTCGAGTCAAATGAATTCGCCATTTTTGGGCCTAATATCTGCATAAGATGTTCATCCTCATTTCAAATCATGATAGCTCCTTTGACTATGCACACAGCTGAATGCTGACATTTATATTAGAATGGAAAGGTTGAACAGTTCTTTTATTGGCCACATCCCCATACATCAGATGAAGCAACATTGTTGCAACATTCTTGTTAAATGAAGTGTCTGTGCGGCTGACAGACAGAACATGAGACCAGAACAAATGTTAGCGTCTGTCTGCATTCCTGCCATTGCCTCTCTGTGTGACAGTGATCAAGCCATGCAGATACCTGCTGTCATTCTCTGGCTAAAGGACCCAAGTCACAAAAGGGACTTTTAGTGCAAATACCTAATTGTGACTGTCATTGCAATGATATGAGTGGAATGACATTGATGAATAAATGCAGTACCTGCTGATTTTTGCTGCCATGCTATGACAAAAGGGAGCAAGTGACAAAATGGACTTTACTTGCGAATGATCAACGTTTGCATTGGCGATAATGCAACGCTACATCATGTTAGATGGTTAGATTGAATATTTCAGATTCAGTTTGGATCAAGATACCTGCTGTGTATCTTCATTAGACTTGTGATGCCCAATAATATCCCCCCCCCATTTCTGCAACTTTGCTTTAAGGGCATGGTAGCCCAAAAGCTTGTCTAAGGATTGTCCACCCAGCAACAAGCCATAGAGTCAGACATGTATTCCACCCATTGAACCTGAATCACTTTGAACAAGTAAATGTAGCTGGCGAGTCATAATTTGAAACATTATTAAAAACTGGCTCATTGCTTTAAGTGCATGTGTAGTATTCTGCAAGGGTCATTAGTCATTGAAAGTTTGTGTGAGACTGCCCTCAAGAGGCCAGTATCTTACATCCCCTCTATACCAACCAGTCAATATGCACAACACTTGACAGGTGTAGCGGTGTGTTGATGAGCTTGAACTGAGTGATAAGCTTCCTATCATAGGAGGGGGGTGAGGTGAGGGGATGTAATGTGGGGGGGCTTTCTGTTACCCGCAAAGTTAGAATTTAGCTGGTTGAGCTCCCGCTGTCTTTCCATTATTTGATCCACATTTTCTTCTCTTCTCTACTGTCTTATCTTGTCTTTTCTCCCCTCTTTTTTTCTTTACTCTTTCTCTAACCCACCCACCAACACCTCTCTGTCCCCACCCCCTATTCATTTAGAAATACAGAACAACAGTACTTCATAAGAAATCATACATAAGCAATAAACACAGAGCTACAAATGATTTGAAATAGTTTGATTAATTGTATTAGTCATTATTTTGATCAGTTTTTTTCTTCATTCCTCTCCCTCCTCATCCTTTGATTAATTAATATTCTCTCTTTTTAGTGACTACACTTTTCTTGATTTTAACAAGATTGAGTCATATCTTTTTATTTATTTCTTCTTTCTTTTTTTCTTTTGTTTGTTCGTTTGCTTTTTTTTTTTTTTTTTTTTTTTGGGGGGGGGGGGGGGGAGTCCCCTGATTTCATAATCTCTAGGTAGCACTTTGTTTTTAAAGGGAGGGCTCATAACAAGAAATTATTTTTTAATGTTATATTTTTCCAAGGTTACCATAATTGTAGTATTTTGAAGTGTGGATAACTTCAAAGACATGATAAATTATGAGATCTTGTTTACAAGGTTTGTATAGTGATACAAACTATATTCATGCAGTAACAGGCAATCCTAAGTATCCATTTCATATTCAAATGACTGATCATAAATATTAGGAGTGAAAGATGCATGTGGCAATTACATTTGTATAAATAAAGCATGTGTAGATTTACATCACTATGTTTGAAGGGTTAGTGGTAAAGCCCTTTTCTAAGGAAAAGGAAATGTTCATTCCTGCTGTATCAGGTATAAATTAACCCTATGGGGTTTGTGTGCATTAATGTTTCATAATATCACCAATCACCCATTAAGGGATAATCAGGCAAATATGTTGTAATGTATTACCTGACCCTTAAGGCAGAAACGAGGATCAGAGTTGCTCTGTAGACTTCTTGATCTGGACTGTGGGTGAAAAACAAGATGAGAGGATCCCGAGACAAGAGTCTTAAGACAAGGAGGCTCAAGACTTGCAACCAGACCCAAGGCTTGCCACTTTCTCAAGATGAGAAAAGCCATGACAAGAGTCTTAAGACGTCCAACCAGACTGAGATCTTACCTTGGGCGTGCCTCTTTCTCTGGTGGATGATAAGACAACCATGTGCTGGAGAAGCAGATGATTAGCTCAGCCTCCGGAGCTAATTAATTGCGTGAGGTGGAATTAACCCACTTTGCTGTGTGTGTTTGTGTGTTGAGCGTGTATGATGGGGAATTAAGGTTAGCCTGCAATTCAGGCTTTTGGACATTTTAAATCTAATCTGTAAAGTAGGGTTTAGTGCTCATAAGACTAGTCACTTGTCTTTTCTCCTCTTGCATTTGAGCGAGATGGAGAAGAAGGGAAGAGTGATTAGTCTAATGTAGTCAGACCTCTTTATTGTATTTATTGTGGTCAGATGCCAAATGCTCCAGTTGGATAATTTGAATTAGAAATGGCTCACAGTCTGGTAATTATGCTAAAGGGAGGTAGGTTCTATTAATCAGAGTATGTATGTTGATGTATGTACAAGGCTGCGCTGTGTTACATGAATGTTGCATGCTGCATACATATGTTAAGAGGTTTACAAGACAAGTATTTGCACGCTCAATCTGGCATCAAGGTTGAAAGAAAGCATGTTATGAGTTTAGTAGATATTGCCTGGTAACAAATGCAATGGGTAAAGATAAATCTGAGCCAAAGAGAAAGAGATGGACAGGGAGAGAGAGAGAAATAAAAAGGAGGAGAAAGAGTGAGAGAAGAGAGAGAGAGAGAGAGAGAGAGAGAGAGAGAGAGAGAGAGAGAGAGAGAGAGAGAGGAGAGAGGGGGTGTGTACAGGTATCAAGATAGAAGAAGAGAGGGAGATATATATATTAAAAGAGAGATATCAGAGAGATATAAAGAGAGAGGGAAAAAATGCAACAAAAAGAAGAGGATCATGGAGGAGGTGGAGTTAGACAGGGAGGAGAGAATAAAATCTAATTTACAAAGTAAAATAACAAGAATATAACCACACTTTGTTTATATCACAACCCCTCCTTGTTACACAAAGATAAAACAGGTTGTGTTTTACGAAGATAGAAGATAGCTACTGATGATCCGAAAACTAAAAGAGAGGTGAATCCACAAGATTTATTCGTCAGCCGAGGATTAACTAAACCTGAAATACAGGACAGAAACTTCTTCATTCCCTAATGGAAGAAGGGATGTATGCACAATCCGACATGCTACCCCCATCTCATGCATTTTACATTTGATGTCCCAGAACCAAGTGTCTAGAAGACTTTGCATATCAGCTCTGCATTTCGCGCTAGATTACAAGGTTGCAGGTATTTACCGACTTTAAAGGAAGACTTATATTTTGTGGAATTTGATAGCATTGCTTCCAGGCTGTTGTATATATTTTCTCAGTCAAGCTATGACATAGAGTCTGGAATTCACAAGACTAATCCCTTTCCATTCTTTGCTCTGTTGGTATGTTCTGTTTGAGTGAGGGAGGTAAGTTGGAGAGCTTGATTAGTCTTCTCCAGCCAGACCTGATTATTAAATGATTTGGATTAGAAATGCGCAACAGCCTTGAAGCCAGGCTAGAGAATTGATGTTCTGTAAGGTCTGCCAAAAGGCTGGATCAATTTTTATCTTCCAGTTTTTAATCTCAAATGACAGCTTCTTAATCCCAGGTGCTTATTATTCCTGTGAAAGTGTCAAGCAAGGTGATGATCATTGAAGTAGTAAGTAGCTATAAGTATGCCTACAGTTTACTGCTCTGTTAAAAGGTTCTCAACTTGGCTTTGAATCATGTGTTCCAATCCTGAAAGATGTACATGAACACTTGAAGTTGTAATCATTTGTGAAGGCCTGTTCATTAGCCTTTGTAGTATTGATGAACTTGTAAGGATGGATACAAGATCTCTCACTGCCTTTAGCAATGTTAAGTGCTTTCAAATAGGGCAATCTCTTCTCTGTAATAGAAAAAATGTCATTCTGATGATTTGAGACGTGAACACTTTCCAAACACCAAAGCTATCATCTGTAAGCATGTCCTGCCTTTGATCCTTCAGCTTTCTCTCACTTAACACATCCACCAAATATAAGGCTTTCATCATTGATATGTTAACTCCTGTGATAAAGGCACACAGCCAGTACTAGGCCAATCCTACAATAATATAATAAAAGAGAACATGTATGTAAAGAGGGATTGCCAGTGTTAAAGGGCATATACTGTACTGGGAAGGCAAAAAAGCCTTCAAAATGAATCCTCAAAATGTTCGGGCCGAACATTTTGAGGATTTAATCATTAATCATTAATTACTCCATAATGTGGATCATTTGAGGGCAAATAACTTTCAGCAAGCTTCTAAAATAGACAATACATGAATTTAAGACCATTGGCAAGAACATTGCTAACAATTACATTTTGAAGGATTTTTTGTCTTCCCAGTACAGTATATGCCCTTTAATTAAAAATCTGTATATGAAGTCCAAAAAGTGATTATATCATAGCTTTAATAAACAGCATTATACTTTGAAACAGTGTCATATTTATCAAATTCTATTTCGTATTTCATAACAATGCACTTTTAGTACTTTTATACAGATATCTATCATGCTACCCTTTTGATGAACCTCGTGTTGATCAGGGATGTGTTAGGAAGGAGGGACAACTCAACCATAATATATTCAAACATCTGTATGGATACTAAAGCGTGCTAATGAATGTCAAAAGCATTCCACAATCACTGCAATGCTTTGAAGTCCCATGCGCGGCACCGTCATTTTGCTATCGTCAACTTGGAAAGCAGTATCTTTAATTGCCTGTTTTGTTTCTCGAAGCTGTGTTTCTTATCACATTTTTTTGCAATTTTCAAGAAAGTTAAGGGGCAACACCTCTAAAGATCCTGTATTCGTTTTTCTTCTAAATAATTGTTGAATGATGCACAAACGGAGATATGAGATAATATTCTTACTTACATAATTAACAAATTTCTTCACTTTCCGGAGATTTCCGGAAATGTCGGATTCAATCATTATCAAAATCATATATTAAGCTGCTTACTTTCATTAACAGAGTTTGCGTGAATTTGCGTGCAAATGAGATGTTTTACTTTAAAAAACTGTTTATTTTTGTTCGCTGATATCTCTTTTCCTCACAAAAGTATTGATGCAATCCAACAGAAGTGGACAAGCGAAATAAGACTCTACATTTCTTTTGTTCTCTCTGAGAAACCGTTGCTAGGCAATCGTGTTCGTTATTGTTAAAACACGTGAAAAGCACATGCTGAGACCACGCAATTTTTCGGCGGTGCCACGCATGGGCTCAAAGAAAGAATGTTGTTTCATATCCTTTCCTAACACATCCCTGTGTTGATGAACCTGCTGATAGTTAGCCTCTCTTATGTAAACCCTGGTAATCTAGTGGCCAATTACTGAAGCTAATCAGTCTTATTGTTGGGCCTTTTCTTGTCTGCTGATCTCATGGTTAGGATGGGAGAGGTTCAGGTACATTCACACGATGGGGGTTTGGAGCTGTAACTTCCTATATGATGATAGTCACATTGCACCATTCACATGGGGTGGTCTGTGCACCATCTTGGCATTAACAATTTGCAACATAATTCATTAATTTTGCAAGCCTAGGTCCTACTAGGCTGTCGAGTACCTAGACTGCATGAATAGACACATAAAACCCAAGCATTGCAATCCCAATCAAGCCTGGATACTTAGACAATGCTTCTCTGTGTGAGGGAAGCTAGAGAGAGAATTTAATGAAATATGCTAGTCTAGGTTCTAGGATGTTTAGTTTATGAATATCTTGCTTGTCTTGACAAGAAACCCCACTGCATTCACAACAAACGGGTCTGCAAAGATAGACTAAGCTTGAGAGAAAGTTTCAGCCAGATGAAGTTGCGGTTGAAGCAACGCATCATAAGGATGCTGATTCCACCGCTGAGAACTAAGGCTAAGATAAAAGGGGTAGCGATCTACAGCAGCGTAACTGCTTCTATGGAAACGCTCCTCCAGAAGATGATAATGATGATGATGAGGAGGAAGAAGATGATGGGCCGTTCCTTAATGACATGGATGGAGGCTTGATGAGATGGTAGGCACTAATCACACACATGGGCTTCCAGGTGCTTGCAGGAGACCAGCCAAGGTGTAGGGAGGGTGGATATTACTAGCAAGATGATGTCAGATTGATGATGCATAGAACTGTGTGGGATGGCGTGGATTTACAATCACTCACTCTCGGCACATTTACACTATGAATAAATCACTTTTGGAAAAATTGTGATTTCCTTGTCATTCTTCTAGTTATACTGGTGCTTGAAACCGTGGAGTTTGACTACAAGTGTGTTTTTTAGCAAGTAGTGTGCAATCACTTCATGTCTGCCAGAGTATTAAATTGTATGCAACACACATGAGATGCATGCAAAATATATCTTAATTAGTTATATGTTGTGTGTAACCATTTACGTTGATCAAAAACATTTCAGTTTTTTAAAAAAAAATCATACTCCATAGTAGGATGTTTGCATTGGAAATGGATTGATCTCAGCCAGACTGTGGTTTAATGTGAAGAGCTCTTGACTCCTGCCGTCCTCAAAAATGGGACGCTAATTGAGTCAAGTTATGGAAAGTTGGTCATGTCGTGCAAGAAGATATAACCCTGATAATTTTGAAGCTGTCATCCCTATTCCAAATTGCATCCATAAATCATAATATGATTTCACCTACATCCATCTAGCTGGGTTTCTGTCCTCTCTGTTCGAGAAGCCATTTGTATAATAGCAGTCAGGTTGATGCATGCACATGTATCACAGGGCATATGATTGTTCAGCTAGTTACAGATAATATGAGTGAATAAGGGATATCAAGCTGCTATTGCTTACGCACAAGAAAGCTCTGTGCGGTATTAACCACCTGTAAGTTATAGCTGTTGAGGGTCACTGTAGGGAGTGTCCAGGGTTTGCTAGAGCTTTTAACTCCACTGTCCATTTAGTTTATCAGTTTCCATGACAACCGTATCATGGCTCTTTTCTGATGTGTGACCAACAGTGGTAGAGAGAAGTAATGAGCAGAACAGAGAGGGGGAAACGAGAGGAAAATGGAAAAAAGGAGAGTGTTTCATCAAATGGTTGATTAAAATGAAACAGAAAGAAGAGAAGGAGAAAGAGAGAGAGAGAGAGGATGGAAGAGAGAGAGAGACAGGCTGAGAGAGAGAGAGAGAGAGAGAGAGAGAGAGAGAGCAAAAGAAAGATAGGAAAAGGAAAACCAATAGACAATAAAGAGAGCAAGAAGATTATATGAGGAAACGGGGATGAAAGTAGATGGGGGAGAGGGAAGGAGGAGGAAAGGATAGGAAGAGGGGGAAGGAACATTGGGTAGGGGTTGGGGGAGGGCAAGAGGGAGGCAGAAACGTCAAGAAGAAGAAGAAGAGAGTCTGAGGGGAAGGATGGCAAAGCTAAGATGCCCTTGCAATTAGGGCCAGGCTTGTTTGTTTATGTCATGTCAATCACGGACTAAGGAGGCTTTGATCAGGCTTGACCAGTTGCAAAAACAAATCTATTTGCTCTGAAACAGAGGCCTGCTCCTAGGCATGCTATAGCCCTATTCATTCTAGGTCACATAGGTTCTGGGCATCCTTCTGTATTTGTGCATTTTTCTAAATACAAAAAGAACATAGTTTTGTCTATTTATTTAATGTGTGCATGTTATATCAGGTGATCAGCTGTTATTTGTTTGGCAGATCACCTGAAAGTTTTGGTTTATTTTTTGTAGTATTTTTCATTTATTGTTCTTCTCTTTTAAGATGAATTATTTCTGGAGGATGAGTATATTTTTTAAATGAAATACACTAATTTAGTTTTCACTTGCATTTAAATACATTTCTTTCAACTATTGTGTGCTGAATATATTGAATAATAAGATAAAAACATCGAATATTTTTTTGCACATAAAAAGCCCCTTAAATTCTGAATGTTGTTCGCAGATGGCCTCTGACACAACAAGCCCTTGCGAGTCCTGTCACCCGATCTCGTCTATCCCTCTTCAACGATTCTCTCTTGATTTTCTGATTTTACAATTCTCTCCACTTTTTCCTACGCACTTGTCTGTATCCTATGTGTTACCATGATTAGATGGAGTAGTTGTCTTCTTTCTCATAAATGTTGAGTGGACCTCCAGAGCTACAATCGAAAGCTAATGATCCAGATGACGAGCGTAACCTTGGTAATATGATGCAAGCTGGAAGATCCATTGGGTGCCTGATGTTCTTTTGTACTTTATTTTGTACCATACTTCCATCTACTCAGCGGTGGCGCTAGGACTCAATCGATAAGAGCAGTGCTTTATAATCAATGCTTCAGTTTATGCAATGCTGTGAATGTAATGTTTAGTTCCAGAGAGTTTGTTCCTGTCAATAGACGTATTGTTAATTTTGGGTTCAAACCAGGACATGTTTTTTTTAACTAAATTATTGTTGAGCTTGAACTTTGAAATCCAAACATTACACAAAGTTTAATATTTCGGTGGTGCAACAAAGATTGACTATTTTGTTTAGAGGGAAGTGGCCATGGTAAAGAATGAGGACCGTTATCATTGGAGAGCTGTTGTATGATAACCATGGGTCCCATTCTAGTTTGATTTCAGGAAGGAATCATCTGAAAATTACATAATCATTGAAATTGAATCAAATCTTGGACCTCGATGATGACGGCAGAACAGCACTGCCATAACCATGGGCTCTTATCATCATCATCATCATCATCACAATCATCACCATCATCATCATCAGGCATTGTTCAACCATTGTTGGATGAAGCCCTCCTCACTCAGTTTCCATTCGCTTCTATTTGCTGTCATTCTGCTCCATGTTTCTATGTTTATGTATGTTGATATTTCATCTCTCCACCTCTGTTGTCGGCCCCTTCTTCGCTTTCCTGTTCTTGGTTGCCACTCTGCGAGTTTCTTGGTCCATCTGTTGTCTTATGTTCTATATAAGTGTCCTGCCTATCTCCATTTCATCTCTTTTAATTTTTACTATAATATCTTTGGCCTTCATTTTCTCCCCTATGTCAGTGTGCTTCACTTTGTCTAGTAATGCTCTTATCATCACTGCTTATATCCTATACCTCTAATGTACACATTCAGGATAATGAATACAATGTGTGAGGAGAATGAAATGATTTCTCATTTCTCAAAAGCTTGTCTACTAGGATAGATCAATCAAAGTTATAACCAAAATTTCACTGAATTTTGAACAATGTTGGCTTATGAACAATGTTCAGTTCCCGGACAAGCCCCCAAATTTTGTTACGATCAGTTCACGCCAGAAAGGATCGCACAAAATGATACCAATATTAAGTTCATGTGTTCTTTATTATATGGGGTATTTTCCCCTTTTAAAAACCAAGACAAGCGTTTATTTGCAGTACATCAATACCTCAATACATCAATATAGATTACTTTACAATGTATGGATACAGGTTAGCTTACAGTGCTGGAGGATACTGAAGTCCAATGGATCCACGGCTCTCGCTGATGGTCCAGTTGATAATCCGATTCAGTATTCCCAAATTATGATCGCAATGTTGATCCCAATGTTGTACGCTGAAGAGCAGGTATTCCAGATATTCAAGTCCAAATAGATGATCCAAGATGGTCAAATGTTAATCCACAGAGCTTTCACACTTTCACAGGCAGGATCTCATAAGCGCTATTTAACAGGCAGGTAGTTATCCACGTAGGGAAAATCCTCGTACAAATCCACAGGTAAGTATTGAGCCAGGGTCGCAACAATATCTTAGATACAGGTTACTTTTACCACAGGTGACTGGAGCAAGATGATATGAAACTGAGCTCCTATCTCGAACAACTCATATATACTACAATCTATACCTTCTAGAAGGTTCCATTAACTCTACTTCCAGAAATTTCTCAATATATCCAGTAAGCTCTATATTGTACATATACCTATGCTTGTAAACACGACAAACAATATTGACCTGACCTAGATTACACTGATGAGAGTCATCACTAGCCCATCTGAGCTCCTTTATTATGCTAATGAGTCTCAGCTAGCTGCAACATTCTTTCATGTAAATAACATTCTAGACTCTTCTGGGCAGTACACATTGCTAAATGTTTATTTCACCAGTGAGGAATGTCACAAGCACCCAGAGTGCAGCTAATTCAAATGCTACATGTATGGCTATATATGTATAACTTATACACATTTGTAACAGTACATTTTTTTCAAGTAATTGATAATGCCCTTTTGACAAAAAATCAAATAATGGCCACTCATTGCAAAAGGCAACTAACTGATCATGTGATTAGTAAATCCAAAACATAATATTTGTCCTCATTGTTTTTTGAGTTGATCTGGCAACATTTACAAGATCCAAACTTCATCTGTCAGCTTGATGCTGCTGATAATATCTAGCTTGAAAGTTCTTTACCTAGCATCAGATAATGATCAATACAGGGATTTGGAGTATTCAAGTGTTGTAGGTGATTCTGAAAAAGGGAATTTCCCTCTTCTGCTCCTTGTAAGCTTATAATGTTGTTTTCTGTGTTTTATGAGAAAATCAGGAAAACATACAATTATTTGAGGGGCTACTTTTAAGCCTAATATCATGCAAAATGCACTGAACGATGCTACATATTATATAATATAATTGAAAAGATTACACAAGCTTAGGGATAATGAAAATGCACCAAATGTTTTCAAGTGTTTGTTTCATGATGCTTAATGCAATTACAAAAATAAAAATCATCTTTATTGTTTGAGAACATTTCCATTTTGCATAGGGACTCTTCTATCATCCGCTGCAGCCATGTTTCACATTCTGGGAGCTAATTCTCCGTCAGCCACATCATGTTTTTGCTCTCCCAAAAGGGAATGATTAAGAATAATGAGTAAACACTGGCCTTGCTATAGCAGAACGTTTTCTCGAGGAAAACATGAAAAAAGATGAGATAGTGATCAGAGCAGCTGATTAGAGAGCCAGACGCTGTAGTTATCATCTTTTGTTTATCAAGTGCACTTCCAAGATGTGATTTCCTGAGAAAAACAATGTTCAGTGATTTTCTAAAAACAATGCTCAATTTCTTGACCTTACAAGTGAGATATCTATCATATGGTGATGCACCTGCCACACAGTATCCTATCATAACCCCATTTCCAGCACAGCCATTGTTATCATCCCACGCTCATCTTAAAGACATACTTATCCTGCTTAAAGTCCTTCCACCCCCGTGTTCAAGCCACCCATTGGTCACTCTAGCCTACGCGTTATTAATCAGGACTTGTCTCGTATCTGCGTGGCCTTTTTTTTGGTCAGAATTCAATAAATGCGTCCAACACCTACCACCGAGGAGAACGTGCTCTCCTCGGAGTGTAAGTGAATTTTCTGTCCTCTCTTTCTCTTAACCCCTATCCTCTTTAGCACTTCATATCTCTCATTTCATTGTTTGGAGAGCCCAGGTTGACTTTCACTGCCTTTGTTTGATCTGCCTTGTCTTCAAATTTGATTCCCGCACATGACAGGTTTTCTGGCTAAACAGCGCTGCTCCAAGACGTTCCAAGACGTCCTAAGACAGTTCTACCATCCGTGTACAAGTAGAGATGATTGTTTTGTGCCTGCGTGTAGATTTAATTGGGTTCTATTGACTGTGTGTGCAGCAGAATGTTTATGCAATTTCAGCAAGCTGGTTTAGTTAATGAAATAACATTGAATCAGACTATATATAGACTAAATAATCACTTGTAATTAAATATTACAGTGCATTCCTTCATTTTACTTATTGCCTGCCAAAAATTAAATACTGGATATTAAAACATCATCTCTCCATTGTTGAGGAAAAATTCTTGATTAGAAAGTAGATTATTCTTTCAGCTTACATTAGTATGACGTGTCCATGTTGTGAGCTTGTCCACTTCCTGTGCAAAATATATTTATGGTAAATGTACAAAAAAAAAACAAAGTATTAACACGAGCAACACACTAAGTTGATATAGTGTGATATGAACATCTCCTGCCCTAGAAATCAGCAATTCAACAAAGACTCTATAAAATGATGTAGTAAAATCTTGTCTTCGCAATGGTCATTGTCTTGGTTTGAGCTGGCAAGAAACACAGCAATGTGAACAGGCTGCCCTCCCTTTGGATCAATCAGTGTGGGATCAACACGGTGCATTCACACAGTCAGAGAGTGGATGGAGGGGTGAAGTGATGTGTGCATGCCGCTAGTTACCATTGGGGATGGATGGGTGTCTTCTCACTGACAGCGCACACACGCACAGTGCCAGAGCCAGCGCCAGCGCACCACTCCGCTGTGTCCCTCACAACGGCATCCCTCCACCCAGCATCGCTTATTGATCAGCCAGTGCATGAAGTAGATGGTAGAGAGATGCTGCTGGGTTCTGTGTGCTCTACCACTCATCCCGTATGTGTGTGTCTCTCTCTCTCCCTCTCCCTCTTCTCTGCATCTTCACCATCCCCCTTCCTCCTCTCTCGTATCGCTCTCGTCTCCGGACCGCATCAGTGATTACACCGGTAGAGGTGTTGGTGGTGGTGGTGTTGTAGTGTACTTTGTGGACCTACTTGTCTCTTTGTATCATCATGACCTTGGATTGTGCTTGTGAGTGATTGTTTAGTGTTATGTGCACCATCTCCTGATATCTTCCAACTCCATAAAGCTGTCATCTCCATCATAAAACCATCATTTAGTTACTATGGAGATGGAGGATCATGTCCATCTCGGTGGATTGTTGCCTGTGCCATTAGTTTGTTCTGTCTGTGTGGTCTGCATCGCTTTACCATTAGCAGTTATTGACCTGGGTATCGTTTTCCCAGGTATCGACCGGTGTCGTCTTAATCTGCACACTACCAGCTTTTCTTCTTTCAGTGCCAATGGATGTTACTTGAGATGATAACCTTGCAGTATCGGTGTCTTATTGTGCTCTTTGATATTGTGGTTACTCATTCACAAGATGATATGGCATCACTTGCAACACTATCTGGACCAATTGAAAGGAAATTAGATGCATTATGGGTTATGTTTGCATTGTTTTTGATGCAAAAGCTCACCAGAAATTCAAAATTGTGAAAAAAGTATCATGTCTTTGTTAGAATAAATGGTTGCATTCGAAGGAGCTTGAGAAAGTCAATACTGATGTCATTTGATATATTGATATTTACCATACATTGAAATACCAATGGCTTAATTGTTAGTGTATTGTCTTTTTGTTTGTAACCATGGATACAATCTGTCAGCTGCTGCATCCTCTATCATCATTGCCACGGCTTTGTTATCATTGTCATCTGTTCCACCATTTTCTTTCTCAGCACTGCCTTGACATAGATCATTGTATAAGTGGTATATATTCAGATCATCTTCATGTTATTATATCATGTTCATATTTATCGCCATCAGTATCATATCATTGTCATCAAAATCACCCCCATCATCCTCTTCTGCAACTGTATCATTGTCATCTTTGTCAACATCATCACCTTCATATCATCGTCATCCTCATTCTTCTCCTCTTCTCCTTACCATCACCATCACCATCATCATCATCATCATCATCACCATCATCATCATCATCATCATCATTATCATCATCATCATCATCACCATCATCATTATCATCATCATCATTATCATCATCATTATCATTATCATCATCATCATCATCACCATTACCACCACCATCATCATCATCATCACCATCATCACCACCATCATCATCATCATCATCATCATTATCATCATCATCACCATCATCACCATCACCACCACCATCATCATCATCATCATCATTTTCATCATCTGCATTAAAATGACCACCATCCTCCTCCTTGTGCTCATAATGATCATTATCAGCACTAAAATCATTACCTTGTGCGACTTTTGAAAACACCATAATTGAGCACTAGTTACGGTCAGACTAATTATCTTTTGTGCTGGTTGTTCACCTTGGTTTTAATTTCCCTCAACCAATGTGTGTGTATTACGTCTTCCTTCACCATAGCAACTACTGATACGTGTCCATGCATTCCTGTTTTCTCTCAGCTCTCATTCTCTATCTTCAGCTCTGTTGTTCCATTTTTAGTAGTTTGCTATACCTCACTCTCTCTCTCTTCATTTGTTCATCTCCTCATGTTGTTCTTTCTTTCACCACCACTCCCCGTCTAGCCCTCTCCCCTTTCTTCGCTTGTCTGTATGTATGTTTCTCTTTTGTCTATTGTATTGTTGCTTTCTCTCTCTCATTTACTATGTCTCCCAAACCTCAAGTATTTTTGCTTATCTGTGTGTCTGTCTGTCTGTCTGCATATCTGCTTCTCTGGCTCTCTCCTCCCACCACACCCCTCCCTCCTCCCACCACAGCCCTCCTCCCCCTCCCCCCCACCACTCCCCCCTTTTTCCATACCTCCCCTTCCCCTTCCCCTCCCTGCACCTTGGCTGTCTGCAACTGTTAATCTATCATATGAGCTTGTGCTTCTCTGTTGTCCTGGTTTCAGTGTTTGCCTGTAGGGTTTTCCATCACTCTTTTGAAACCAAGGTGTGATGATTCTCTTATCATTCCATCATGTCTGATTCCAATGCAATGCCTCAAGAGAGAATTACTTAATCATGATTGACTAGCTTTGACTTATAGTACTTGTTACCCCTTTTGTTGCTTTGCTATTAAAATAACCACTTTATATGGCTCACCTTTTCTTTTGCTGCATTCCATTTCTCTGTCATTGTTGTTGGGATTTATACATGTAACCATTGAAACTGCAATCCAATATAAAACCCCTTGGTATTGTTTGTGTAACCTTCATCATTCATTTGGTACCATTATCTTACCTCGTTTGAAACATTTCTAGCTTGACAATCCACTTGCAAATCAGACATTTTGGACTCCTCCTCCTCCTCCTCCTCCTCCTCCTCCTCCTCCTCCTCCTCCTCCTCCTCCTCCTCCTCCTCCTCCTCCTCCTCCTCCTCCTCCTCCTCCTCCTCCTCCTTCTCCTTCTCCTCCTCCTCCTCCTCCTCCTCACCATGTCTTTATCACCATCATCATCATTATCACCATCATAACCATCATCACTATCACCACCATCACCATATCACCATTGCTCTTATCATCCCAATCTGCCTTCCCTTCGTTGTATACACGTATAGCTGGTTCACATCTGTTTCTCCCCAGCACCCACAGTGCAATGCTTATTTCTTCTGTAACCTCCCCACACCTTTGCCTACAATGGAAGCTTATCCAATAAAGTTCAGTGAGTACAGCTAGCATACCCCATATCACCATTCCACTCTGCTTGCTTATCATGGGACCTGGACCGCATCTCTTCTACCATAGCGACAGTAATGCAACATCCTCGCCTTCATCATCTTAACTCCTCCTTAACCTGCTAACTCTCAACTTTCATAGCGACACCCGTCATTATCATCCAACAAAGAGCAAGTGCCCCCCGCCTCTCCACCTCTTCCTGTGCCTGTATCATGGATAACACCGGACCGCATCTCTTTTACCATAGCGACCGCGGCGCAACATCCACTATCTCGAGTTTCTCCCGCCTGCCACAATTTGTCCGTCAGTAGTGGGGGAGCGTAGGCCAGGTAGATTACATTGCTGCTCCTGATCTCCTTCTCTGCCTAAAAGCATCGACTCTGTGTGCTCTCAGCGTGCCGGCTGTCTCTCCTCTCTCTCTGCTCCGTCTCTCTCACTGTCTCTCTGTCTCTCTCTCTCTGCTCTATCTCTCTCTCTCTGCTCTATCTCTCTCTCTCTGCTCTATCTCTCTCTCTCTGCTCTATCTCTCTCTTTCTCTGTCTTTCTCTGTCTCTCTCTGTCTCTCTCTGTCTCTCTCTGTCTCTCTCTGTCTCTCTCTCTGTCTCTCTTTGTCTCTCTCTCTCTGTCTCTCTGTCTCTCTCTGTCTCTAGCTCTCTCTCTTGCTCTCTCTTGCTCTCTCTGTCTCTCTGTCTCTCTCTGTCTGTCTCTGTCTGTCTCTCTCTCTCTCTCTCTCTCTCTCTCTCTCTCTCTCAACGGAACATCCTACCCGCCGACCAAGATGAGAAAGTTTGAGCGGAGCTTCTCGCTGTAAGTACATTTTGTCTGATGTGTGATGAGGATACTGTAAACTTGTACTTTGCTAAATGATGCAGGCAATGATGCGGGTTGTAGTTTGGAATGGCTGTTGTTATACCGCTCAGAGGTCTACTGTAAAGTGAATGCTACAGGTATTAATCTATAGGTACTAGCGAAGAAATCCTCCTTTGCCTGCTTGTCAAAAGTACTCATAAAAGTTGCATCTATAATGTCATCTTGTACTTTGCTTTATAATGCTGGCTGTGGTTCGGAAGGGATGCTGTAATGTACTTGTACTGCACAGAGGTTTACTGTAAAATGAATGATACAAGTATTAACTTCTAGCTGATGAGGGGTATCTCAGGGGCATAAGTTTAGTTTTCTTAGCCTGTGGTTCAAAAGTAGTTATAAAAGTTGCTCACTGTTTATAGATTAAACCTGATTTGTGAGTGGGATGATGTCATCTTGTACCTTGCTAAACGATATTATTTGAAATAGATGCCATAACTCCAATTGGCCGCTCAGAGGTTTACATACTGTCAACCTACCGCTCATTGGGATTAATGTGTGTCATTCTTGCACAAAGAGCGTTGAGTAAATGATCCAGTTCTAGAGTACATGTATACATAATGTTTGTCAGCTTTCTCTTTCTTTTCTTATTCCATTCCACATACTTTCTCACTTCTCTTAGTGTTTTTTTTTCTTTGATTGCTATTCAAGAGTAGCCATGCAAATCATTATTTATCGGGTGCACAAATAGGGTGATGCTACACCTGTACTTGTATGTTGAGTGGCAAGAGCAGTAATATGGCAGATCTGTTATGATGCTTGTGTATTGCCCAAACTAAACGCACTTGAGGTATTTTCATTGTGAAATCACTTCTTTGCCATTGCTTTGTTTTAATTGTGAACTTGTAATCTGTTCTAACTATGGGTGCTATCAATACTTTAATAATACTGGAATTGCTTTTCCAATTGAATTGTTTTTATGGAGAACGTTGGAAAGCACCATCAAATAATAGAACAGACAGCAAGATCGAGACTCACTTGTCATATGGGACAAGACAGATAAGGGATGGGGTGGCCTTTATTTCCCTTGGCCCATCTTCATTTTCGCCTGATTTCAGTTCTTTTGCTTGCTGCAGCTTGGAAGGTGTGGAGCCGGGGGGGTTCAGGCAGGCAAATTGAATTAAAGGTCGTATTGATTCTCCTTGCAAGGCGGGCTGGACGTGACAATACCAAAAAGCCTGGGAGCAAAACTATCAGCTTCTATATCACTCCTTGCAAATAGATGGTAGCCTGCATTACTGGCCATGTTCACACTGTGATTTAACTATCAGCTCCTATATCACTCCTTGCAAATAGATGGCAGCCTGCATTGCTGGCCATGTTCACACGACAATTTAACTATCAGCTCCTATATCACTCCTTGCAAATAGATGGTGGCCTGCATTGCTGGCCATGTTCACACTACGATTTAACTATCAGCTCCTATATCACTCCTTGCAAATAGATGGCAGCCTGCATTGCTGGCCATGTTCACACGACGATTTAACTATCAGCTCCTATATCACTCCTTGCAAATAGATGGCAGCCTGCAATGTTGGCCATGTTCACACTACGATTTAAGTATCAGCTCCTATATCACACTCTGTAAATAGATGCTAGCCTGCATTGCTGGCCATGTTCACACTAGGATTTAACTCCTTCTGTGCCAGACAGGATGCAGCTCTATAGGGTCTGTGTGTATTACTGATGCAAAATTTCTGTAGTGGGAACATACAGTACACCAATACCACTCATTGCCAGTCTTGCTTTCTGGCCATGTTCAGACTGTGAGTTAACTCCTTCTGTACTAGACCGGATGCGGTTTGTGTATATCAAATGCACGAAAGTGCTGTATTGGTATATGGGAATAAACACATGGCATTTGAAGAGTTCACACCTTTTGTGCCATAGAATATGCAGCTCTATAGGATTTGTGTGTATTAGATGTACACAAACACCGCAGTAGGAATTTACACCAATACATGGAGTGTTAACTCCTTTGGTGTCAAACAGAATGTGCTTGATATTTGATTCATGTGTACTTTAAATGCAAATATGTGACGGGGTAGAGGGATGGGGGAAAAAAATAAGAGAACAAAGCCTAAATGTGAGAAAAACTGGCAATAGCAGTCAAAGAATCACAGTGTTTCAATCAAGAACCGTGATGCATCAACAATAAGTAGATTAGATTAAGAGAAGCTTACGAGCTGCTCAAACATACAGACTCATTAATGCCGCCTGTCATTGTACATGCACTAATTAAGCTCCAGGGCTGTGCATAATTGTCTGTCGGAAAGTACACACGACCCACGAGGGCAGCACGGAGAAATGGGCCCGGTCAAAAGAGATTTGTTTGTAATATGAAAAGAGAGGTGATCTGAACTCAATGCAACAAAATATATTTTAACTTAAAATTTATGTATACGATTGGTACAGAGATAGGACAATGGCCCTTTCAAGGGTTCAACCACAATTTTCCTTCTGTTCATTAAGTGAAAGCAAATTTTTGATTAGCTTAGAGAGAAAAATGTGCTACTGATATCCTACTCAAAGAGCCTGTCTGCATGTTTGCCTAACCTAGCAGCAGCTACTGCATAAAAGTAAAGCAAATCGGTACATTTAAGCAAGTTATTGAGCCAATGAAGGAAATGTGGAGAGAGAGAGAGAGAGAGAGAGAGAGAGATGGAGAGAAAGAGAGACAGTTGAAGAGAGAGAAAAATGAAGAAGGGAAGAGGGAACGCAATAAAGAGAGTGTATACGTGTTAGAGAGACAGAAAGAAAGAGAAGGAGGGGGGAAATGAGAACATACTCCTTGCCAAGAGACTATCCTCACATATAGAGATGGTGCACATGTAGTATGCAGCCGTATGTGT